>JAQIWZ010001951.1:0-10257 GCA_034697245.1 Malaconothrus monodactylus
TTTATTTCATCTAATTTTTCAAGAGAAAAAAATCTTAAATAAATAATTTTTTTGCAGGCAAACCCGATTATTCTGCACCTCACGGACAGTCACTATTCGAAGAAATCAGCGAAGATCGAGACTGTCCTAAGGCTTCAATTCCTGAACATTTCTGTTCATGTCATAAAGACACCAAAATTGATAATTTAGAAACTGTTAAACCAATCGCTACGACAGTTGTCGATAGAATTAATTCACTGACAGAAAGTCTTAGAAGTGATTGCGTTAGTTTTGAATTAGACTCAATACATGCCGCTTATGAGAGGAGTATCTCAAAAATAGCGGACAACTATTTTAAAGTAACTGGAGTTAAAACTTATTTAATACAAATTTTAGTAAAACCCGGAAAAGCCTTATTTGAGTCGACGGTTAAAAGTTTTTTTAATATAAGTTACGAAATAGTAGGAGATATTACTAGAATTAATAGATATGGAAATCAATCGCATTGTATTCACAATTCATTTCTAGAAAGATATTGTTATTGTAATGATCTATTATAAAATCTCATTAAATTCTTAAATTAATAAGAATTGAAATAAGTTTCAAAAAAGATGTGATACGTTTGAATGGTATGCGAGAAATGTTATTCATTCGTTTGTGAAATTAATGACTCTTTTATATATATTAAACTTAAAATGTTTTTTTAATTTGGATAAACATTTCGAAATAAGTGTTATTTATATAATTTATTTCAAATAAAATATGGGTTTATTAACAATACCAGTTTATTTGCATTAAAAGTGATTCAATTTATTTTTGTGACACAAAATTTTTATTAAACTTTTTTACATTTATTTTCTTGACTCTTTACATTAATGTTGGATTATTTCAATATAAATAATCTGTAACTTAATCCTTGATTATAAATCTAAAGCGAAAATATTATCCCTTACTTATCAAGTTAGGGATGCTTCACATTCTTATCTGTAAATGACTTACGTTATGTATCTATAGTGACTGTCTGATGGATACTCGAAACCATAGTCACAATAGTGAATCACTACACCTACAGCTGCTGTAAAATAGAGAATGGGAAGATTCCTTGCTAGATAAGTATGGGATAGGATAATATTTTCGCTTTAAATTTATAATTATACAGCTGTAGGCAGGCTTGCCACCCGTCCCGGATTCGCCGGGAATGTCTTGGTTTGGAGCTCACTGTCCCGGTGACAGATGAGTCCCTCACCGGTACACTAAGGTGTCCCGTTTTGTAAAAATTTGAAATATAAGTTAGTTTGTATAATGAATAATATTTGTTCAGATGATAGGATGTAAATTTGTGCCAGACTTAGAGAAGAACTCTGCGTAGTAGTTAATTATGGCTTAAAATGTTATCAATTCTATAATACAGAAAAAAATATGAATATACAGCAAAATGTATAAAAAATAACTACAAATTATTAAATGCTTGCAAATCAAACGCTAAATACACATTCGAATTTAAAAATAATTGTATACAATATATCCTTGCCAAATTGATTGGAAAATTGGGTTCAAAAAATGAAAGGGGGGACCCTTATATATTTTTTTGTCCCGGTGCGGATGAAACGAAAGGTGGTAAGCCTGGCTGTAGGTGTAGTTATTTACTATTATGATTATGGTTTCGAGGCTTCCCCGTCTTTTGTTCTAACACGTCTTTAGTTCCAAAAACTATCATAAATTACGTATTTGATAATTTTAAGAATCGAGTTTAGCAGAATTGATTTGAACAGAATATTAATGAATTAAGATTAATTCCAACCTAACCTAACCTAACAATCCTAACCCAACCTAACTAAACCCAATCTAATTATTAACAGAAATTAATTTATCGATTAATTGAAAGTTCAATTTGTATAATTTAATGAGCGTAGTTTATGGTCAGTTTTTGGAACTAAAGACGTATTGTAAGTAAAGACGTATAGGAACTAAAGACATTGGAACTAAAGACGCATTGGAAGTAAAGGCGCTTTGGAACTAAAGACGGCATCCCAGTTTCGAGTATCCATCAGACAAAGTCACTATAGTTACATAATGTAAGTCATTTATAGATAAAAAAGTGAAAATGTGAAAACGTGAAACAGGCATTGTGAAGCTTTGTGAAGCCTACAGGCCTTGTTTCCAAGCCAGTAGGTTATTATCATAATCTTGTTATATTATATCTAAGGTTTTAAATGAGGTGTTTCTAGTATTTTCATGGGATTCAATAACTTTTACATTAATTTTAAATTAGATCAATGAGAATAAATGTTTTTTGTTCATAACGTGACTGGTGATGAAATTCTCATAAATAATGAACATATTTCTAAATATTTTTTCACATTATTTTATCTCTAGAAGCAATTATCTTCAATAAAAAGTGAAAAAAGTTTTGTAATTGTAGTACTTGTTAGAGGTTATTCATATTTGTTTAATTTATTGCTATCATATTGTTTTGCACACAACTCGTATGCATCAAATTCAATGAGAAGGTAAACACCAGCGTATTCAAATTCAAGGCAAAAATATACTTATCACCAAATTGGTAGCTGACTATTCTTCAGAAAAAAATATTATTTGATCGAATTACAAGTCCAACAAATGAGAATTAACTCACTTTTAATTGGAATCAATTAGCACAAGGATTATTGTTGAGCTTCAGAAACAACAGGAATATATTTTATCGGCAATAAACATATGAGTTTTATAATGTTGAATATATGGTTCAATTGACCTAAATATTAGTTTTATGTTTAAATGTTACTAAATTGTTATTAAATTTCAACACGATTTATTAGTTTGAAAAATCTGCTGTTTATATTTAAGGCCTTAATTTATTTTTGAAACTATTATTATGGCTCATAAATTAATTTTATCGAGAAGTGAAATTTGAGAAGAAAATATAACTTATTCTCATATCATTTACACTGTATTTGTTTCGTGCAGTCATTCAACTATTTATTATCTGAATTGAACAATGACTGAAATTAAAGAGAATAAATTTTTTGGCGATCTTTTTCCATCTCAATGGAGTGCTATTATATTTGTATTTTACATGATTTTATTTATAAATCAAGGAATTTTGGTCAAAGCCTCTCAAACTTCTGATAACAAATACAACTACAGTATAATCGCAGTTGTTTTGTTAACTGAATGCTTAAAATTAATAATTTCGATATCAATCTACGCCAAAGACAAGCCGATCAAAAGTTTGATTCCGGATATAGTGAACAATCAAAAAGTTTTAGTCCTATACTTTGTTCCTGCATTTCTGTACTGTCTGTACAATAACTTATCGTTCATTAATTTGGCGGCTTTCGGGCCCACAACTTATTATTTATTACTAGAACTTCGAGTTGTTGTCACAGGAATTATATACCAAATACTATTTAATCGAAAGCTCAGCAAAATTCAATGGATTTCATTAGTCCTGTTGACTATTGGTTGTATAGTCAAACAAATCGGTGACTTTACGGCCAATTCGGCCACCACTTCATTAATTGGCGTAAATTTATTATTAATTTTTCTGCAAATTTTTTGCTCATGTTTTGCCGGTGTCTACAATGAATACCTGTTGAAAGGCGTTGGATCTGAAGTTCATCTAATGGTCAACAACGTGTTTATGTATGTCGACTCAATTGTCTGTAATTTATTCCTACTCTTAATAACTGGCGAATTGAGTCGACTTTCGGAACTATCGGAAAGTTCAAAAATATTTTCAGATCCTAAAATTATTGCTGTAATGGTTAACAACGCTTTGATTGGTATAGTTGTCAGTCTTTTCCTCAAGAATTTGAACTCAATTTTGAAAATATTTACCGGTGCTCTACAACTGATCTGTACAGCAATACTTTGTTTTTTCATATTTGGCACTAAAATAGATATCTATACACTCATTTCGATAGCAGTTGTTTCGTATGCAACTTATCTCTATTCTCAAAATCCTGTTTTGACAACCAATAATTTAATCAAAGAAGAAAAGAGTTTGAAGAATCGTCGCAACAGTTCTGACATGGAATATGTTTTAGTTAAAAATAGTGAAGAAAATGAAATCGAAACCGTTTAACTTATATAGTATTCAATAACTTAATAATATAGTGTTGCAATAGTTCGTAATAAATACTATAGTATTTATTATTAAATTCAAAATAAATCATAATTTTAATGAGAAATACCTCAATTTATTAAGCATTTTAACTAAACAAAAGTTAATTTATTTTGATTTCATTTCACAAATTATCACTTTTCAAGTGTTAATTTGGTAGCTTTAATACAAACCACAAACTCAGGTGTTTACATCAACACTAGTGTCTCAATAGACCTTTAGAAATGTTGTAATTTTACAGCTTTGCTGAGTTTGTAAATTAATCCATTTAAAGAAAATTACAAAACTAAGTAATATTTTTTGAAAAAATAACATAAATTTATGTGTTTTTGTATTGAAAAAAGTAAAACATATTTATTCTCATATTTTTATGCCATCGTAATTCTTAATTAAATCTTATTTAAATTGTAAAACTATGAGAAATATTTAGAAAAAGCATATTATTTTTCATGTGTTGTTAGAATTAAAGTGAATTTAAGGACAACTTCAACAAAATTTTTATTAAATTAGCTCAAAATAATGTGTTCTGCACAAAAAACAATATGAATAATATTTCAAAAGCCATATGTGACTATCTATTGTGAAAAAATAACAATTTTATTAAGTCAATAAAAATTATACCATAAAAACTGTGCTCAAAATAACATTGAAATCATATTTTTTTGCGCTCAAATAATTTATTAAAACTTAATATAAATAAAAGTATTGAAAAGTGAAATCGAAATGAAAATAATTTTATTCACATTTTTTACAGGCCTTCTCATATCAAGTTCCAGCGCTTCTATAAATCTTTCTTTTTATCCTCAGTCTATTTCTGATGTAGTATTAGTTTTTCAATCGGCATTTAACGCAACAATATCTATAAACACTACGTTTATTGGAAGCATTAGTAATGTTTTGAGAGCAAGATTTATCCGTAAGTACGAAAAAAATTCCAACAATACTTTATGTAAATTCAAAAAGTTTTATTTGAGTTTTATTTTTATTTCACAAATAGCTCTACCTTTGATTAAAAGCCTTCAGAGCATAGCGTTAACTGTCATAACTCAATCAATTGACTTCGTAATCAATGTTTCCAGTTTATTATCAAGTTTGGTGGTCACCATTCCTTCTATTATTGAGCAAATATGGAATAAATTCTCATCTTTGCTCAATCAAATTCCAATTGTAGGACCAGTGGCATCAGCTTTAATTCTAGGAATGATAAATATCCTGATCAGTTCCTTTGGATTGATTTATTCGGCAACATCATTAACCTCATTAATTATTTTTACATTAATTAAGTTTGGAATAACTACGACTACATTCATTTTCACTAGTTTTATCTCAAATTTTATTTTCATATGTATATCGATCTTTTTCTCGTCTAAAATCTCACGTAATTTTACAATAATCTCATGTTTTTGAACTTAATTAATAGTAAATATACACTTTTTGGCTGAAATGTTTTTCACCTAATTACTAAAGAAGATGTTTGAAAAAGAAATTACTTTTAAACTTAAATTTATGTTTCAATTTAACGTTGATAAATAATTTTAACATTTGAATGTACTGTAAGAGTAGTTTCGATGGCTATTATATAATTTTAAAAAATGATTCTAAAAATTGAAAGTGTATATAAAACAGCGGCCGGCAACTGGCCTAAAATTAACTGGCGCTCAGAATAATTTTGATATGAATAGTATTTAACTTAACCAATTAAGTTAGTGAATGACTTTTTAGACGATACGCTGAACACACCAAATATTGACAGGTAAAAATGATTTTGAGGATCGTTCAAAAAACTCTAGAAAAATATTTTTTTTTAATCAACAAAATTAATATAAAGAATTAACAAGGAATCAATACTGGACTGCCTGTGCAGGAGTTTGAATGCACTTTTATTTTGATTATAAAATACATTAATTAACAAAAACTTTGACAAATTTATTAATAATTGATTTACTTATACGCATATAAATGAATTAATAAGCAATATAATTCAAATTTAATTTTTAAATTCAAATTTAACAATAATAAGCTTAACACAAAGTTTCGTTATGATGAGGGCAGTAAACAATCGGCGTTTCTTTTGACTTATAATAAATTTGAATAGTTTTAGCATTATTTTTAATATAATCAATATAAACAACTGAAAGTAATATAACAAACATTTGGATCAAAAACAAATTTGTTTTAATTAAATTAATCAATAAGAGAGCTATTAAAACGTTGATAACAGTCGTTATAATAATGACGCATAACTTTTCTCTAATAACTCCAATCAAAGCAATCACTTGATTGAAAATAATAGCAAAAAACAGTATAATAGCAATGAATGAAACAAAATCACTATAAATGACTTCATCCAAACTTCTCGAATCATTGCACAAATATTCACAGTAATCATAAAAAGCTATAATGGTTGATAATTTGGATCCATTTAATAGCATTGATATAAAAACATTTATTAATAAAACTAGAATTAGGACTAAGTGCAATACAATTAATAAATTTTTTATACAACTAAAGTTTATGTTCACTTCATTTGCCATTTTTTGTGAAGCTTGAAATGAGGATAAAAAACAGGAAAATGTTGAAAAACACTTAAACAGAATTATAAATAGATGATAAATACTTGGATCAAATCCAAGATGTAGTCGCATTATGTCTCAGTAAAAGTTTTAATTAACTTCACATGATGGACACTTTTGTGTCAGAAATGTCTTAAACTTTTTCAGCTTTAAATAAATCTTAGTTTTGAAATACGTCAAATATGTTCTCTGAGTTAAAAGTCTACACTTTGCTCAATAATTAATTTCTTAAGTTGTAAATAAAAATTTATTTATTCATAATTAAAGTTTGATTTTTAAAAAAAAAATTAGAACTTGTTTTAATTTTTTTTTCTCGAAACAATTTTAATGTAAGTTTTTGACATTAATTATCCTCAAAGTTGTCCATTAAATAGTTCCATTGAAATAAAAGGTTGTCTTCGATGCAAATCATTTCTAATCATTACTATATAAGCAATCGATATAAAGATTATTAAAAATTTAATTATTAATAAGTTTTGATTTAGACCAGAAATACTTATAACGAATGCGAAGATAAGAGTTGTTATAAAAGTTGAAAAGATTAATTTTTTGATACCATAATAGATAATACTTATCATTGAAATCAATTGATTAATAATGAATAAAATTATAACAAGTTTTTCACTAAAGTTTGTCATCATTTCATATAAAAGTTGTGATGAGTTATAAAAATATTGAACATTTTTAAAAGTAAAATAACTCAAATTCTGTACAAAAAGATATTGAATACAACTTAAAATTAATATCGTATTGAGTACAATTAATAAAATTTTTGAGATTTTAAATATGATGTCAACATTTTGAAGCATTTTGAAGCACTTTTTGTCAGGATTGATAGCATGAGTGTATGTTTTGAAAAGTTTATCTCAAAGAATAAGCGACACATTTATCCCATTCACAAGTTTGAGTATATTATATACACATCTGTTTATTGAATGTATAACTTAAACTATATTTAGTAATATCAATAAAAACCGACTTAAATGTCAAACTTTGCTCTAAATTTATGCTGAATTTCCGTTAAGACTAAAGCTGCTTTTGAACCTAAAATTTGTTTACAATTCGACATAAATGTTGACATAAATTAATTTTATTATCTGAAAAATAATTCATTAGAAATATTACATTTTTCACTTTGACACATAATTAATTTTTTCTTTGAAGTTTTACAGCAAAAAATTTTTTTAATCCAAAAATATTTGTATTTAATGAGAAGTTAAGTATAAAATTTACATAAATTCAATAGAAATTGAAATTAAATTTATTGAAAGTTTTGACAACTATTGCTTGAATACAAGAAATTTTTTTAGTTAAACAAGAATAAGATTAATGTATAGTTTTAAAACAGCAGCAAATTCTTGTGAAGCGAAGTTTTTCAAACGGAAAATAATTTAATTTTCAATAATTTAATTAAATTCATAAAAATCAACTAAGTTAAAAATTTAATGATTCATGAATTGAGAGTAGAAAAATAACTAGAATTATATTTGTATTAAAAATACATAAACCGATCATAAGATTTCTTATACTCAAAATTAAATTAAATTAAAAAACAACTAATAATATCTAAAATTTTAAGCAAAAATGAATGTAAAGTTTACGAGAAATAAAAAACAATTTTAATGAAATCCAGAAAACTGTACAGAATTTCTAACACAATCGATAACGATATGCAAATTATTCTTAATAAGTACATAATAGACTATGGATAGCATAACATTAATTAATAATAACAAAAATAGATTAGTAGTTAAGATAAAAATAAAAATAATAATAAAAATAATAGTAATAGTTGTGGTTACAAGCAAATAATTAATTAAATAATGAAGTATAGCATAGATTGCAACAAAATGATTGATACAATAAAGTAAAATAACTATAACTGATAATATTATAAATAATTTATCATCTCTTGATTGCCAGTCGAATAGTTGTGCGCGCATTAAACCAATAATTAATGCTATGATTAGCGATATAATAATGATTAATGAATTTGAAAATATCAGCAAAACTTTGACACTTTCAACAACAATAGTACTGATATTTTGTTGGTTTGACATTATTTTCAGACTAAATTTGAAACTTATGAACAGAAAAAGCAATTTTTATAAAAAGAAATGTTATATTTAGCGTTTGGCTTACAATTAAAATTTCACTTCTCCTCAAAACTTCTTCTCTTCGTTTTAGGCACATATCCAAAAACAAGTTATAATTATTTTTTCTGTTTATTTTGTTTTCAATCTTTATTTCCAATGAGTGAAAGTTTGGCTTTAAATTCCGTATTGTTTGGCTGAGAGTTAAAAACTTTATAACTTTCGGCTTAACTCAAGAAAAAGTAATTATTTTCAACGTCTAAACGAATAAATCTTTTAATTGTTCCCAAGTTTTGTCAGAAAGAAAAATAAACAACAAGTTTATTAATGATTTCATTTTTTCTTAAACATCATATTTATTCAAACATTATTAATAGAAACTTCTTCCTTAATAAATGTGGTATGCGTTGGACTAAAAATTTCATTAAGATTAGAACAACCATTACTTGTTATAATAACAATATAGATAATTGAGACTATAATAATCACTAATAGATTGAAATAAGTGAACAAATTAGGGATAACTAGAATTATCATCGATGGGATAATTATTAGCAGAAGAGATGACACACTTGTTGTTATAATTAAGATAATAATATTTTCTCTAATTATGGCAATAATAGCAGTAATAAAGTTGAGAATAGCTATTAAATAAACAACAATTGTAGGGATTTTGGTATTAAGAGCCGGATGTGATGTGAATAGAGCTGCGTCTACAACACACAAACTTATGATTAATATATTTAGTATTATTAAAATAAGTTTAATGATCAAAAACTTTTTGTTACTGAACTTTTTCATAGCATAAAACTTTTTTTTATTATTATTTCAAATAAGACATAATTTTTGACTATCTGCTGAAAATTTTTCAGCCACTGATAAAACTCAAAATAGCAGACATTTTAACTGATGTTATCAATTTTGACGAAGGATTTGTCTTAACTCATCTAAAATTAATGTAAATATTTATCGAGCGATAAATATTAAAAGTGTTTTCCAACTTCACTCGAGTGCTTAAACTATATTTAGATAGAGACAGATATGGTATTTATGAGATGTTACGCATTTCATGCATAAGTGCTTGGATCAAATAATAATTTAATAACAACAAAATTCTTAAATAAGCAAAAATTTAAGTAAAACTATTGATCACGAACTTAAATATTTGTAAAAATTTATTTTTGATTATTCATCAACAGCACTAATCGGACTATTTAAATCTAATAAATTTTGAACTTTAATTAAAAAAGTTAAAATTTTTTAGAATTTCTAAGTTCTCTATTAATCGATAAAGAAGACGAAAGAATAAGAATAAGATCTTCTTCTGGAAACCTTAAGAATAAGCAAAAATGAGGACAAAGATTTATTTAAATTTTCAAAAACTGCCAAAAAACTAACTGTTTAGAGATTGAAAAAAACATGTTCGGGAGTTATTTAGGAGCCAAATGAATGCGAACGAAGTTATGCAAACTTTTACTAAAAATAATCT
>JAQIWZ010001952.1:0-10254 GCA_034697245.1 Malaconothrus monodactylus
AATAATAATATAATTTATATTATTTTTCACTATTTATTTCACTTTCATTTAGTGAATTAACTATAAATTAGAACTAAATCATAACTCAATTAAGAGTTGGATTTATGAAATGCTGGAAACATTTGTTATTAGTTTACAATTTCATTGTTTTAAAGTCCCAAATATGGCGTTTTCACTATTGAGCGAACCCTCAGTTCTCTCAAGGCTTTTAAAGGCCGACTCCAATAGAATCTATTTTATAGTCTGTTGCCATCAGTTACTAACGCTTTAAAAACTTTGCAAAGAAGTTATAACAGTTGTTACTCCACCCGAACTTCCCATTTATTACTCAATTTCGCAAATTATTGCTTTTGTAACTTTTCGTTCAATTTATTTGTTATTTATTTTTTCTTTTCAACTGTATGTTAGCGTTTATTTTGTGAAAATTTGATTTAACCACAACTTTAAAGTAGTTTTAAAAATAACATTTAATACACTTTAATAGAGTTAATACTAAAACTTATGAGTTCTTAACTCAACACTTTTGGTTAATTAGTCTCAAACTCTATTCTATTTAAATAAATTCAATTCAAAGTTTGTATTAATATTTTCTCAAAAATGAAAACTTTTATAAAGATGAAAAAATTTCAATCTATGATATTATTTATTTGGCTCTTTTGATGATAAAGTTTCGAAAAAAACTTTTAATACTTTTTTCAGTTATATTCTGAGCACTGATTTTAGTTCAAATCTAATACAGTATTTTGAAATTGCGTCTCGTTTTTTATTAGTTCAAATTTAGTTCAAAGAATCGAAAGAATTGCGACAAAACCATTTAAACAAATCATAAGGATTTTCTATTTTTTCGATCTCTTTTCTTCAGATTCAATTTGGTATTGGTTTGGTTTGTGTTTCGCATTTCTATCAAATTTTGAGTAAAACTTTTCTTTTATAACCTACGGAATAGCACATAATGCTATTTATGATGCTTTTAATTCATTTAATTAACTTAAAAACTAATACTAATCATATAAATCAGTGCCAAATAGTTATTAAATATGAAATTTAATATTAAATAATATTAATATTAAATTCTCTTCTCTCGTCTGACGTATAATAAGCGCAATTTTGTATTAGACTAATAATTATTATTGAGTTTCTACCTTTGAAAAGATGAGCAAATAATTGTTTAAAATAAGTATTTTAAGTTTATTTCCTTATATATTATATCTTTTATGAAAAAAATTTCTTATTTAAGAAACTTTCATTTTTGGCCATCTCGTCTCGTCTCGCATTATTTGCGTTAGGCGTCAATGAGTGAACTACTATTAACCATTGTTGTGTGCACACAATGAACTAGGTTGTGAAGTAGTCATGAAAACGAGATCTCGTCTCGCCGAAAATCTCGCCAAACCTCGTCTCGTCTCACGAGACAAGACGAGCCCAATTTTTCAAATTATTTTTGAGGCGAGACGAGACGAGATGACAAAAATTAAAATTTCTGAAATGAGAATTTTACTCGTGAAAAGCCTTTTTATTAAAGAAAACGGACTCCAATTGAGCAATTAAACCAATTATGAGCATAATTTTGAAGGTAGAAACTGAAAAATTAGGACAATAGCATAAGATTCCCTATAATAAACGCAAGACGAGACGAGACGAGATTCTAAATTTGTGTATGATTGCGAGACGAGCCGAGACAAGATTGAATCTCGCGAGACGAGACCGAAACTCAAAAAATCAACAATTTTCATGGCTATTGTGAAGTCCATTAGATTTATGCATAAATAAATTTACATTGTAATTATTATTTGAAAGGTTATAATAGCATAAAAATCTTTATTAAATATTTTATAGAAGATAAAATATTCCATTAGCAAATATTTTTCACTTTGCTCTCAAGATTTCAAGTGTATATCGATTTCCACAATCAGATTAGCGATTTGACCAAAATATTTGAAAAGGTCAAGCCTTCAAGCCTGAGGGACAACGAAATTGTTATCATTGTTTAAAACAAAACTCAACTCTGATATTCTATTATATGGTGCTATTGAAGCCTTTTTTAACTGATTACTTAAAAATCATAATAATTTCTATAATGGAAACATTGCGTATTTGCACAAAATTCAAATTGTTTGCGATTGATTGTTGATTTGCAATTTTACAATCATTTAATTATCTTGAAATCAAGAGCCAATAGAGTGTATATTTTCTTTGAGGTGATTTTGAATCTCAAATTGTGAGCCTTTAAGCCAAGCAAAACTTGAGAAGCTTAAAAATGTGTCTAACTTTTTGACATAATCTGTTCCTCTAATACAACTCATTAAAAAACAGTGTTGGACACCTCAGTTCAGCTCAAAGGCATCTGTGAGCTGGCAAAATCAGCTCAGCTCAAGCTGACCCCTTTGAGCTGAATTTTTTGTCAAAAATCAACTATCGAATAATTTTTGAAGGTCTAAAATTCTCTCATAATAACAATTTAATTTTGGATAGTTTTCCCATGTGTGGACCTGCTTTAAATAATAATTAATAATAATAATTACTATTATTAAAACACTTGACTCAACTTAAAATTATTGATTTGACTGATTTGCTTTGTTAAATGGAGACGGCGTTACATTCCTTGTAATAAACTTATAAAAATATATGATATCGATCAATGTTTGGTAAGAGTCTAACAAACTGTAAGGCAAACTAACTTTTAAACCTAGTTTACTGTGAAATCCATTATATCTTCTCAAATATCGTTTGAAAATCTAGAACTATTCTTGATTTTATTGCTGTCAATTCCTATTTGACACGTTTTGCTTATCTTAAACAAGTGGCTATACCTAAAACTGGAGCTATTGTCGCAGCATTGGTATAAGAATTGAGAGCTTTTATGGATATATAGAAAATGAGAGATGACTTTTAATACTGTGTTACTTTCAATTGATCGAATGTCAACAAATGCATGTTTGCCTTCATTATCGAAGTCATACTCATTTTATAGCCAAAAGGCAGAAAAAATGTTGAAGAGAAATATGCTCAAGGAATACAAATTAGTGTTCACATGATTCAGAAGATGACCGTTCTCTTAATTTTATTGGTTCATAATCTGTTATCCTCAGCTTCCAATTAACGCTTAATTGATTTCTTTAGCAGCAGCTGTTGTTTCGTGCTATTGAATGAACGCACCATCAAATTCTCTGGTCGAGCGTTTGGCATCTGCTTTGTAGAGAAAGAGCATTACATTCACTGTTTAGTATGATATGCAATGAGTTTATGGTAAAGGTAGTCGTTCTATGAATAAGAAAGCAAATACATAGATCAAAGTAGTTACCAATAAAAGGAGTCAATAAAACTGTCCAATTGTTAAGTGGAACAGTGACTGACCCAAGCGGTAAATGCTTATGAGTTTTGGCTCAACAAAAATACGGCTGAATAAACAGACTCAAACTTTCTCTCTATTTCTTTTGCTATTGCCTTTAAGGGATCATTGAGCGAACAAATGTTATTTGATGTGATGCACACTCTTCTGTTCTTCATAAGTCGATACTATACTAACTATGCTATACTATATATTATACTCTTTTATACTTTTTCTCTTTTTTGCTATACATATAGAGAATAAATACATACAAAACACTAAACACTAAACTAAGTATTAGTATTCTTGTCAGCAAAGTCTGTGTAAAAGTTCCAACAAGTAAAGCAAGAATGCATCCAAAAACACTTTATGTTAGAACTAATTGTGCCCAAAAATGCTTCAAAGTTTATTCCTCGTTCGGTTCTTTGGCCATCATTTATACTTCACTGTCAGTCCTAATTACATGTGTGAAGGAAAAAGTTTTGTTTCCAAATCCTCTAAACGCGTACTAAAGCATTACAAAAACAAGAAAATAATGCAAGAGCTTTGAGCTTTCGGTTACTAAAATTCAGTAATCTGTCAACACTAACTAAGTTATGCACATTCGCCTCTCCTTTGCTTTCGAATATAATACGTATAATAGTTAGAAAATAGTACTGTACTATAGCTACTACTTTCAGTTTGGTTTAGTTTTGTTACGTTTGATAACTTATATAAAAACGCTTCAATTGAATAATGCATTTTCTAGTTCTATAAAGAAGAGAACTGTTCAGTTTTGCACAGTTGTGTTTATGTGCAACACCACAAAATAGAAAAGAAATCGAACAAAGATTCAATGCATGTTCAATTCACAAATATTGAATGATAGTGAGCGTTATGGTCGTGTTGCAAATATCAGAAACAATCGAATCTTGTCACGTAAATGGAAAAACAGTGGAAACAAAAAATAGATCGCTTTTAACGCTATTTGCTATATGAGAATTCTATTATGCTTTCAATCTTTTTTTGTGTGTGCATTTCTATTACTTTATTTTTGATTATTTCAACTGATATTAAATGATGTAATGAACCAAAAATGTTTTTAATCAAATTGAGTCGTATTAAAGAATTGGTTTTGAATAGAGAAGGAATGATATGAATCCAAAATAAAAAGTAAATGCATAAAGGATTATAAGGAAGGGCTAAAACGTTTTTTCCATAATGACTTTCTTTAAAGATGTTGAGATATCTTCACAAATGTGTTTACATAAAAGGAATAACTTATAAACGTATTGAAAATATCCTGTTGTGGGCGAAAAAATAGAAAGCTCTGTACCAGTACTTTAGAACTAAAGGAATGCATTTAAACTTTACTTTAAATTTTAGTACTTTTATTACTACAGTATATCCAGAAGAATGTATTTGGATCTGTATTTATTTTATAAAAATGCATTACCGGAAATATTTGCAACAAAGAGCTTCTTCGAAAAGTAAAGCTTCTTCTCCGATATTCGCATTCATTTTTAACATATATTATAAATTTAGTATAAAAGATAATACGGCAGTGATTCTTGTTTTAGTGCTTCATTTAAATACCAAGAGAAAAGTTGCAATAAACTTGGGAAACATTATTGCATGTTTGCAATTATGTGGGTTAAGCAATAAAGAGTTCACTTTTATGCTGCAATATATATTGTAAATATCATAACTTTCAACTGGAAACAGTCTACTCTCGATATGATGTTTTTGATTATTGATCAATTATCGATGAATTGGAAGCAGACTTCTTACTCAAGCATTGGACAATTTTTCTATTCATACATTACCTTAATGTATAAGATTTGTAGATCAAAATGAGTTAATAAAATAAAAGATTATAACATAAATAGAGTAGATATTAACAGTAGTTGAAGAACTCATTCATTGATACCATTATCGCAAAAATAACCACTCGGTGTTATAATAATGCATCTAAGCTATAATAACTTCTGGAGAGCAATGAAAAATTGCCTCTGCATCTCATTATAATAGATCGTTGTGTTGGGTAGTACTTAAGCTAAATTTTATCTTAATACTATCATCATTGGCCTTCTTCTTACATCATTAGCTGCTGTTTGATGCAGACTATCGTCTAAGTTATTGTAATTGCAATGTCACATATTTGTCGCTTAGTAAAAGGTTAGTTAAGACAATATATGAGTTAATATGAGTTAATATGCGTTAAACTTATTGATGCGGTACTTAAATTAAGTCATATCTAGTTTTAAGCTCAAAAGTAATAAAATAGTTGTCATACTTTCTATTTGGAGCATTAAATCCAATGCATTTAATATTTTTATTTAATAAATCTTTTGCTACATTAAGAAAAAATGCCTCAAATCTGCCATTGAAATAGATTAAACTTTTGCTGATGATCACAAAATAAGTGCAGAGTATTAACAATAAGTTAGTGGAAGTAATCATTGACTCGTAAAACAGAGCACATAAATTGATGTCCAAATGAATGATCTATACACTTGTCAGAGTGAGAACACAATGAGATGAAGAAGCAATTGATAGAACCCAAACAAGTTTACCAAAACTAAGTAATAAAGAGCACATTCATATATTTTGAAAAATGATTTTTATTTTTGTCAAACTTTCTTCATTTTATTGACCAAATTGCTATTGCTATATAACTGGCCCTTCTTTCCTTGACTGCCATCAACTATTTGACAAGTGCTGTGATTTTGTTGAGTTAAAGCTAACGACTGCAACCGAAAAAATTGTTTTCTTATAAGTCAACAATAACTAAACGAAAAGAAAAAAATTGAAAAAGACAAGCAATAAAATAAGTCTAAAACTTCAATAATGAAGTGAAAAAATTGTGTTCAGATCACTAATAAAGTTGAAGTGCCTAATGGAGGAAATAATGCGGAAATCATCGCAAGAGCTGGAAGGATATGTCGCTCAAACGTGTTAGAGTTATCATTCCTTAAAGTTTTTTTAAATATTTGTCTTCAAAATTTTGAATCATTTTGGGGAATAACATTAAATCATTTTATTTTGATTTCATATTTAACTCCTAAATCTATTTTTTTTATTAAGGCTTAAGATTAAGATTAAGGCAATTTGTAATCAAAGACTATTTTTTGACTAATTTTGTCTAAAATTTTAATGTCTAACTCGAAAAGTATTCTCACAAAAGCATTGTTCACAAGACCAACAAAACAAGACGGTTATGAATTAGGGTCAAAACAAGCATTTTATTGTTGATTATAATGTGTGAGTAATTTTGAGCAATCGATTATTGAGGTAGAGATAAATTTACAGTAAGTATTATATTGAATAAATAAGTGAATTTTACTTTATTATAATTTTAGAAACTAAAATACGATATAAACTGTTAAATTTAAAGTTATTTGAACATTTTTTTACCGAAAGCAACTCTTTCTGGAGAAACTAATTATTTTAAGCTATTTGATCAATACCTTTAATTATAATTATCAAACAAAGCTTGAAAAGAAATATAGTCAATAGAGACTCTATTCTTTCAGATAATGTATTCACTCATTCACTTTTATTTTGCAAACAAAAGCAAAATTTTGAGTTTCTTGCTTTTTTAGTTGATTCAAATTAATTTAATGAAATAAATCAGCTTCTCAGCTTGAAAAGGAATAAACAAGCTTTCAATTCTTTAGACTTAGTGTGAGACTATATTTCAAGATTCATTTTTAGCATAATTTTAAATTCATTTCTATGGTTTCTATACTTAAAATTTCTTTCTTCTTCTTCACGAGAAAAGTTAAACTCATGTCTTAAAATTATAATTTCCATTTATGAATAAATATCGTTACAAGTCTAGAATTGACTCAATTGAGCCAATGATATGCAGAATCTTTATTCAGGTTAGTTTAGGTTAAGTCATTATTATGGGGACTTAATAGACTTTGATAAGAATTATGAAGTGACAAATAGTTTCGTTGAAATAAATCCACTGCAGCAGTCACTCCACTTAAATTAAATTTGACGTATAAATAACCGAATAGAATATAAGACAGAATATTGAACCTTTGATTTCTGATAACTTCTCTCTGATAAGTAGTAAACTTATAAATCCCAGCTGAATGTGTCTAAGTTTGTCTCCAAGACTCGTTTCATATTTCAATAATTGAAAATGTAATCTTAAAAATGAATGAAAATAGATTAAGTTATTTGATGATATTTTTTATTGGAAATATGATTGAGTATTAATAATTTCAAACCCACTCATTAAAAAGAAATTAACCATCAAATCCTAATGTATGCTTAAGTATCCAAAATAATTAGTTATTTGTTCGATACACTAAATTTCATCTCAATTTTGATCAATTGTATTACCATTTTTAATGAGTAGTCCAATCCTTGTCAAACAGGTAATTCCTAATTAGTATTCATATTATTCCAAAGTTATTCAATGTTTATTGCACCCGTTTTGACGAATGATCATCAATTGTTTGAATTACAGATTCTAAATGTAAATTAAAAACGTTGTAATGTAAAGTGATTCTAACTTTCATCAATCATTTCCCCAACGCTATTAGATTAAAGTGTGTCATTTCGAGCATATTAACTGTTTATGTTAAACAATGTGCGAATCAATTTGACAGTAATAAGTTTCATGAAAAATAAACTTAATTCAAAATTTTAAAACATAATAAAAATTTAACACATTGAAAATAAGTTGAGGGTTTGAAAGTCACGGAATAAATAATATTTCATCAGTTGTTTTACGGTCAAAGAATGAGTTAAATTTGAAAAATGATTCAAGTTTTAAACTTGAAAATTTAATAGATTAGTGCAATAATCAAATAAAATAAATTCAATAAAAAATTAGGTGAATTACTGATTATTTAATTCGAAAATTTAATTTTAAACGATTAAAATTATCATATCTTATCGGGAAAAAGTTTATTTCGTGTTTATTGAATTTTATTGTATTAATTAAATTTTGTTGGCTATTAAAATATTTTCTGATCTATTTTCAAATGAATTCTTGAGAATTTAAGGGAATCACAACATTTTCTTCATTACACACTAAAATCTGAAACCCGGGATCTCTTTTGCTCAAAGCTAGCTCTGGATTTTTGAATAAAGGATCGAATTCAATAAAGACTTATGACTAAACCTTTAAACTCAAAGAAAATCAATTTTAAAAATATGATTGAAAACGAATTATTTTAAAAAGTTTTTTCTGTCGTATTTCAATTTCTATTTCCATTCCAATATCTATTATCAATTGGAAATGCAGTGAAAATAATAATACCAATAATGCCTTTCATAGATATAAGAATAAGTGAAAACATTTTAATGGTTTAGAGGCAAAAATCAGAAATGCATTCATAGTATATCTAAAGGCAAATCATTTACTCCTAGAATATTGGATCAAAGCAATTGATAATACAGAGCTTTATCATAATTGTAACAAAGATTCATCGCTCACATCATACCACAACTACAGTATACCTAAAGCATATTCAATACAGAATACTCATCATATTTGATGGATTTAACTCAAAAATCACTAAAAATCACTTAAACAATTTAAGCCACAATTATTAGAACCATCACTGGCATGAAGATATTGAACGTGAAAAACTTTCCCGAGAAGTGACCGAAAAAGTAACCGAAAAATTGGCTGCACCACTATTGTTATATATAATTTGCTTTTCATTTCTAGTGGAATTATGAAACTAAAAATGAAATATTAGATTTAATAGTAAAAGAGGCAATCATACAATAATTTAAAACTATAAACTCATTACTGTTTGTTATAAAATTTTATTATAAAATATGAGTTAAAAAGAATAATCTTTATGTAAAATTTTAATATTGTTTAACAGTCACTTAAATCTTCGCCACTGGTTTAATGATATTCTTAGAAATGGAGATTATTGTGCAAATGACTCACAGTGATGTTGAGCTTAACACTAAAAATATAATACAAAAGACATACTAAAATTAAGGTTATATTTCATAAGAATTTTATGCTTGTATTGTGTTTGATCATAATGTCTATTACATTGTTATTTTAATGAACTTTTTTTCAGAAAGAATCCTAAATATTCTTTAAAGAAAACAACAAATATAAGTCATTTATGGATGAATAAAATTTTAATTTTTATTAATGGATATTGCATTTCAAGCCAAAAATGAATGATTTTTCACATTTAAAGTTTATTCTCATTCATTTATGAATTCTCAACTGAATTAAAAGCCTTCCGTTTTTGTAATGATCGCTGACAAGTGAGATTCAATGCGAACCAATTAGTTATCAAATTATGAATTCTTCTTACTTTAATAATAGACAATAATTCTCATGAGCAATAACTTTTTTTTCATAAACTCATTGCAAAATTAAATTTAGTCAAATTTAGTTGAAAAACAAAAGTTTTGGTTATATTAAATTTGAATAATCAGAAAATATTATGTTTAAGCCATTTTAATATTCAACTATTTTTTAAAATCCTTCTCTTATATTATAATTATTTCAACTTTTGGTTTCTCAATGCAATGATTTTTAAATAAATTGATTGAATTCTTTTTGAAGAACACATTATAAAATCACTCAATTATTGAGACTCTTTGAAGAGCTTAGATTTAAAACCAAAGAATTCATAATTTCATTTAATCCAATAAATCTTTATAATTCAATATTCAGGAGTTTTGACTTATAATTCTTTTGATTCTTTTCTTTAATAATCATTATTGCATTTTGAAAGCATCAAAATTTGAAAAATATTATTATAACTGATGCTTTTTTATTTAGTCAAAGAAAATTCATATTTGTTTAATCATTTTAACTCCAGAAAACAAATTGAATTTAAGTTTTCTTTTAGCTAAAGTGTTTGAAAATTTTATTTGAGTGAGACTTGCAATAATTCAAGGCGTAGTGAATTACTCTCAATAAAAAGGATTGCAATCAATTC
>JAQIWZ010001953.1:0-10250 GCA_034697245.1 Malaconothrus monodactylus
AGCTGATTACTGGGGGCGCAAAAAACCATATTGCCCATAGTAACCCAAAAAATAGTTTGCCTGCGGCGCCATTTTTTCCTTCGCCTGGGGCGCTCACTTTGCTCGCACCGGCCCTGTGTGGTTTATGAAAATATTAGTGTATTTTTAATACAGAAGAATTAACTCTTTGTTAGATCTACTTTAAATTGTGATGTTATAAATATTCTATTTGTCAATTTAATTCTCATGCAAGTCCTTTGAGACATGAATTCAATACACAAAACAATGAGAGAATCGAATAGTGCTGTCACTAATTTGCATAACTTTATACAGTATATCGCAAATGCTCGCAATAATGCAAAACATTTTACAAAGTAAGGCGACTTTATGAACACCCAATATATTAAAAGATCCGACAATACTAAACAATTGGATTTTCTTATAATTTAATTTTAATTTCGAGCTTAACTTTATTTCACTTCAAATTTTAATTTCTCAAAAACACATTTGCTTTAAAGACTGCTTACGTAAAGAAGATTTATTAAATGCTCACAATTAAAATATAAATATTTCCAAAACAAAAATTTTTTCACTTTCTATATCTTATGGACCAGACTATTAGATAATTAATTGAATTAAAATGTCATTAAAATTATTCGTCATCTCAAGCCTATTGTTAGTTATTTTGAATTTAGCGACAGAAATACAAGGCTTTAGGCAATGGTATTATCCGCCACGTCGTTACGACTATTTTCCGGGAACAAGTGATGCCTCGGATATAGACTCGCTCTCAGATGAAGTACCAGTTGTTGAAAATCTGAATGTGAACCGAAGACCTAATGGGAAAAGATCAAAATCCTTTTCGAGTTGGGTTTTTGGTGACGACAATGAAATGCTTGATATTTACGATTTGAGGGATAGAAAAACTTCTAGTTATTATTATCCGCGTTATACGAAAAGATCAAAATCTTTTTCGGGCTGGAATTTTTATAATGAAAATAATAGTCCATATGCTTCCACTTCGAGAAGAAGTTATGGTTTCTATTATAACCCTTACATTAATCCCAGGATTTAATTCTCGTTATTATTATTATTATTAATTCAACTTTTTTTCAAAGTTTGATGAAGTTCGAGATAAATAAAACTGTTTTATTTATAAACTTTTATGTTCAAAATTGATATTTGGTTTGATTTGAATAAAGTTTTAATGTTATTAAAAAATAAAGTCATCAATAAGAATGAAATGCTTTAAAATTTTTGAAAGTTGAAAAATTTTTTTTAATCCATTTATAATTTAAATAAAATGCTATTTTCCAAAAGTAGTTTATAAGAGAAACATTTTAAAAAATTTTCATAATTTGGTGTCCAATAAGTTTACTGTAATAGTAAATCGAAAATACCGAGAATTCAAACCATAAAGTGCTGATACTTGCGATATAACAAATAAATTCGACTAATTTTTGTTGCGACTGATGTTTATAAATGATGACCGGTTTGTCCGAAGCAACTAATTCTAATCCAATTATTTCATTCGAGTTAAGAGGTTTAGGGCTCTCTTTATTTATGAGAATTTGGTCTTTCGATATCAGATAAGGTGAAAAATATTGATTTATACAATCTTTTTGTGAGCATTTCTGTTGTTCACATTCAGTGAAAAATCGTTTTTCATCAAAATTACAGTAAACATAATCTGAACAAAAAAAAAATAAATCGAAAATAAATTGTTTTTAGTTTTCATTCAACTCACTTCTATCCACAATAAAGTTTTAATGAAGTTTTATGAAAAAGAAGTTCAATACATACTGGCATACAATCCTTCTGGTGAGACGTTTATCTGATAGGGTAAACATTTGAAGTACTCGATACTCATTTCGATCAGGCAACTATCGATACAATCTTTTCGTGATTTGAATCCAATTATGTTATAATCGAAACAATTTGTTTTATAAGGCGATGGCATGAGTTTTGTGTCAATTTGTGTGAATGAAATTTGATGACTATATCCAATCTCTAATTTGATGGAATTCCAACTCTCACCAGTTGGTAGATTATTATTCGATGACAAATAAAACCAACCTTCAGATCCAGGCGGCAAAAGAATATTAAGTTCATATAAGTACCCATTTATTCGTTTTAAGCTAGAAATTAATTCATTTTTTGATTAGAAAAAATGATTTAATTAACTTAAAATCATATTTGAATTATACCTCCGTTTGAGCTGTGGATGAATTATTGAATAGCATTTGTAACGACTGTTAACAGTTGTCTCAAACCTAAATCCCCAAGAATTCAACTCTTGACAATTTGTATAATTTCGATACTTATAGTAATCTTTAAGCCTTGGACTGCAATCAATCATTATTTCATAGATATTAAATGTGTTATCGTTTATAAATTTGGGCCTTTGGTTACACTTTTCATCAAAACTTATTGACTTATTTGTCACAATATAATTAATACGACTGCATATAGTTATGGGTGGAATAAATATCTGACTTTCGTCGTCGAGATTAACGCTAACATTAGTTTCATAAGCAAAATAAACTAAACTGATTGATATCACATTCCATAAAAAGCCAATAATACAGGATATCAAGAATATAGAATAAGTTATAGATAGGTTTTTGAAAAATTTCTTAATTGAGTCGCTAAACGACATGACATGAATTGTGTGATTCTTGTCTCTAACATTAATTCTACTATTTTTCTAATGGTTTCGAAGAGAATGTCAAGGCTTTTGAGGCGTAGGGGCTATGAAACAATTATTATTAGTCATGTATTTCTTCGTAAGAAGTAATTAATAATAGTTTGGTTGACAGATCTCATTCAAATATAGGTAAAAATTCTGGAATTATTTGTTATAATTAGACTTTTGATCAATAATTGAACGAGAATTAGAACAAAACTTAAGTTATTTATCGATTAATTACAGTTTATTGATTTTCATGAGTTTAACTTATTTTCTTCATTTTTCTATTGCAGTGAATTCAATAGTTAAATATTTACAGTTTTTATTTTAAAATTTTTATTTATTTATTCTTTAGAAGTATACTTAAACTCTGACCTTTTTGCTTCTCTCTTGAAACTAATACTTTAGAAAATTAGACCCTTTTCTAACTAACAGTTATAACTTTTTTATACAGTATACAGTTTAAGTTTTAACTAAAAAAAGTATAAAAAGACATTAATTCAATATTTTTAATTTAATTAACAAACCATCAATTATTAACTTTTTTAGTAATTAATAGATAGCAATAATCAAAGCATAATTGAAATTAAAATATTATTCTGTATCTAATTTTAGAATAAAGATTATTAATATTGACCTTATTATAAATAATTGTGTGATTGTGTGACATTTCATAGGAGAATATATTCTCTATGATTGATATACAGAATTCAGGACACGTTCCGCATTATGCACTCCAATGATAAAACTAAAAGCACATTAAAAGATGGCTGAAAATTGGTTTTTGGTAACACCATTGAAAAATGCGAGTCCTAAAAGACATAAATAGCAAACGAGACGAGACTAAAAATCACTTTCTCTTTCAATCCATTTAATCTATTAAACGCTTTAGTATTCAGATAATAGTGAAGCATAACATTGACTTCGATCGAAAAGCTTTAGAAAACTTTAGAAAAATAGCTGAAAGTCTGAAAGCATTAAACTTTTGAACAAACTCTCAAGTATTGGAGAAATTTTATTATTAAATATTGTTTTTTAGATTTTACTTTTTTCTTTGTTTTTATGCTCTTAAGTAAAGAATTGATTTTTTCAGATATTGAATAAACTTATGTCTCAAAAATAATAACTTTGTCTAAATTGATCCCTTGCCTAACGGATGGTTCATCATAAGCTGTAAGATATAATACACAACAAACATAATTACATTCCTCTATCGATCTTTCGTGTCAAAAATACACAGTAGACTTAATTTATAACAACTATACCCCAGAAAGCGTTTAATGATTGTCATTGCAAAGTGTGGCTTATATTTCATTCAATTTATACTGAAAGCAAGATTTAATAAATCAATTTCTTTCCTGAAAGCATAAAAAATTTTAAAAATGCTTTTGTAAAGAATATTCTGTTTGATTTAATAATATTTGTTATAAATTTCCTGAATTTTTTTTCTCACTAGACTTAAAATATTATATGCTATTTGAAGAACTTTAGAGTAAAATAAATAACTATTATTATAGTTTATTATCTCTTATATTTCTAAAAATTTAATGTCATTAATTTAAAGGACACCAAAGAGAATGAGAATAGCTTTGAAATGAAAGTTCAGTATTCGGTTAATTATCTTCGAGAAGAATTAAAAAAATTCAATCAATAAAATTTTTTTTCAACAATAAAAACTTTTATTTTCATTGAAAAATTTGCGAAACTTTATTGATTTATAAAACTTTTCAATTCTATTTAAGTAAGCTATATATCAATTTTTTCGACTAAAAAATAATTTATTTTGATGCATAAAATATGTGAAATAATAAATTGGTCTAAACTATATTGAGGTCATATATCGTAGGAATCATTAAATATCACGACTAATAGTTGGATTAGTTATGTTTTGATAATTATTCTATTAATTGCATTCATGACTCTGAACTAAACTTAACTCTAATAATGATGTGATTGAAAGAAAAAAAATAATAACAAAGAGTGGAGAAAATAGCGTAGAGAAAAGTAGAAAGTAAAGTGAAGTGAAAACTGGTCGATATAACAGAAAAAATTGTCATTTAAACTACAAAAGTATAGAAAAAAAGACTATAAAACTTATGTTTCTTAGCTTTTTATGTTATCAAATAGTGATATAAAGCTATCTCTCGAGTAACAAAAAATATTACTTTTCTTATAAGTTATAGGAAAATAAATTGAGTTAAATTATATGAAAGAAAAATTTTTTTTTTTAAGAGACTAAACATACGATTCTTACTCTAATTGGCCAAGAGTTCTGGTGATAACACGACAAATGCATTTAACACTTTTATCCTTCAAACTTAGGAAAAACTATTGCTTTATATTTTTTGAGAGAGAGAGAGAAAAACTATTGACCCTAAAGAAGATTAAAATACTCGACGATAGTCTTATGCTTTGTCTAGAGAAACGTGACCCAACTATCGAGAAAAGCTAAAAACGAAGACTTAGTATTTTTGTTTTTTAATGGAATTACGCGCTAGAAATCGATAGAATAGGAAGAAGAGAAAAACAATAGGAAAAATTTTTCAATTTGTGCTCACTTTTGTTATGATTAAAAACGAAAAGTGTATACAAGCGAACGAATGACTTATTCTTATTAATTAATTTTAGTTTTCGGCACTTATTATGTATGAAATTCTAATTTTTAAGTTTAATAAAAGTTAAAAATTTTTTTCGCTAATCTAATCAAATATTAAATCCAAGTTTTCTCTAAAATTTGTGTCAAGAAAAGCCAATTAAATTATAAGTGATTTTTAAAATTCCTAATTATGATAGAATTTCATTGTTATTCTGTGTGTGTTTTTTAAGTCATGCCTCAAAAAGTATTATTATGTAAGAGTTGACCGGAATATAGTTCTTGTTTGTTATAATTTGGTGGAAACGAGAGAAAAATTTGGTGTATTTTCTATTTGTGTGGTAGACAAAAATGAGAAATTCTTTAAATTTTTTGATATTATTTTGTATTTTCCGAAATAATAACCTTGAGTTCTATGAAAACAGCCGAAAACAGTCAACACTAAATGTGAAAATCACAGAATAGTATTATTTCGTGGCTTTTAATAATATAGCTGGAAGTGTGCGCTAAAACAACTGGAAAAATAATTTAGTGGTTGAATGAAAGATTTTTTTTCCTCCATTAAATATATATAAAATTCTGTGTATATGTTGTGAGCACTAGTTCTGACTTATGATAGTCTCTGTATAAAAATACAATTATTGTCTTCTTATTTTAAGGCCAAACTTCACGAGAAAGTTATAATACTCTCACGCAAAAGTAATAATGCGAAAGTCAAAAGAGAGTGATATATAGGAAAAAATAATGCATTATTAATATTAAAAATGAAGTCAAAGAGAAGCGGGACGTCTCTATTCAAGTGCTTTTTTCATATTCTGTGCCACTGAGAGAAAAAAATTCTGGATTATTATTCTTATTATTAGTGTTTTGACAAGTCTTTTGTTTGCCCTAAAAATATACTATAATTAATTTTTTCTTACTTTCACTCTTTCATTATAAATATATTTTGAAAAACATTTTTCTTATTTTTTCTTTCTTTGTTATATTTTACTCATATCTCTCTTAATTGGATATTAAATTCATCTCGACTTTTGTGTAGTGTTTATCGCAGTATATGTTTGTAACACTTGGCAACGAAAAAATAGGCTAAAAAATGATTTTTAGAACTCAATATTTGACTTTATATTCAAAGTGATATCAAGTGAAAAGTGCATAATTTTCTCAAAAAAGTAATTCTCGAATAATTGAGATATTGAGATCTCAATAAGTTCTCAATTGAATTCAACAAAGGCTTATTACAAGCATTAACTATTGCTTCTACTCGAAAAAATTAATTTTTCAATTAATCGGTTATAAAAAATTTCATAATATTAGAAAATTTGTTATTTAAAAACTAAAAATTATACAATTATTGGAGACATTCGTGTTAAATATATGTAAATAACGATAAGTATGAAAATGTCCTTCAATTAAAATAAAAGATTCTGAAAATTAAAATATTTTAAAGCAATAAAATTACTTTAAACTTGAAAAGATTATGAATTCACGCAATAATAATTGTGTTTATGATGAGTATTACAAGGCTATCAAACGAGAAGAGTCTTCGCTTTTGATTTATAATAATTCCTCAAGTGATCAACAGATTCCTAATACAAGTCGTTTTAATGTAAGACCAATGCGAGCACAACCTGTAGTGACAATAACTACACCGACTGGTGAACATCAACAATATATTCCTCAAAAAAGTGATATCGAGATTGTTATGCGATCTCCTGATGGTCTAAATGGAGGATCGGGTGTCTGTCAGTGCTATACAAAACTTCAAGAGGTTAGTAATGATGAGAAACGACTTCGTCAACAACAAGAGAATCAGTTCAATGTAGATATGGTGAAGGACTTACGCTGGATTCAATGGAGAATGACTTTGTTTGTATTTTATTGGATTGTTTGGTTTATTTTCCTCATAGGAGTCATCATTATAGTCGCCCTAAGGGCTAAATCTTGAACTATTTCTCTTGCATGAAATATAATTTTAATTATTCGATATCATTGAACCTCAAATAATAACTGATTGCATATTAGATAAGTTTAAATAAATTTTGCTCAAAAGTTATGATTATTTCTTTTGAATGTTCGATAAATAAATTTTTAAAAATTTTCAAAATAATTGTGAATTTATTTCTTTAATGTTTTCTACATAAAATGAGAACTTTATTCTCTCGTTTGTATTATAAATGCAAAAGAAAGTGGAAATTTTATTCTACGTTATATTTTTGTTCCATTCTTTGAAAATATTTTTAGAAACATTCGAGCCTTATATTTATAATTAACTTTATTTATTCAATGCTTTGATTTACTTAAATCCAGGAAAATAAATAAAAGATAAATTTTATAAAATCAAATGTTTTGAAAGATTATTATAGAAATCCTGCAAAACTAATTTTGAATAAACTCAGTATTTATGATAATCAAAGTTAACCAATAACTCAATTCATTAAACTTTGCGAAAAATTTTATTTTATTTTTCTTTACACCTTCAGAATTTAATAGTTTTCTTGAACTTCATTATTAGTTTAACTCAATTTTATTTTTGAACTTTTGCAAAACTCTACAACTTTTGAACGAATTAAAAAGATTTTTGAAAAACATTCTACTTTTACAAAAAAATATACAGAGAATTTTTACATCTTTAATAGCATTTACGATTTTTTTATCACAAAACTTGATATGTTTTTTTAGTTAAAAAAAATTAAATTATTCTCTTCCAAAAAAAGATTATGTCAATCGATTGAATCATAGTTTGGAAGAGATTTATCGCTAGCGCTGATATTTATTTAGAAGATTGTTATTTTCCATAACCTCCTTTTCCGCCACCAAATCCTCCTCCGCCATAACCACCTTTTCCTCCACCAAATCCTCCGCCACCATATCCTCCGCCACCAAATCCTCCCCCGCCATAACCACCTTTTCCCCCACCGTATCCACCGCCACCAAATCCTCCGCCACCATAACCACCTTTTCCCCCACCAAATCCTCCGCCGCCATAACCACCTTTTCCTCCACCAAATCCCCCGCCGCCATAACCACCTTTTCCCCCACCGAATCCTCCGCCTCCATATCCACCACCGCCTATCAAATAAATAATAAATATGCATCAAAATTAAAGCAATTTGATTTCTTATATAACAATAACCAGAGGCTCGAAGAAGATATAAATTTGACAGAAAAGATTCCACTTTTATAAATTTTAAATAGAATATCTTTCACTTATACTGTACAAAGATTTGAAACTTGTTCTTATATCAAAGTTAAAATCTATCTTAATATTCTTTGTCACCTCTTTTTCCGCCACCACCACCATATCCACCACCACCATATCCACCGCCACCATATCCACCACCGCCGCCTTTACCACCTCCATAACCGCCGCCGCCAAAACCACCTCCACCATAACCGCCACTTTCAGCGACTTCGAAGGCGACGAAGAGTAAAACACAGACACAGACTATTGTAAACTTATTCATTTTGAAAGCTATTTCAGAGAACTTAAAACAGTGACTGATTTGTGATTTTTCTCTGAAAGATGTTATCCTTTATATACTTTCGAAAATAGTTAGAAATCATTTGACTATTAAACTAATTCTCATTGGTTTTGATTTCGTTCAAGGATTCAAATTATGTAATCAATTGTTCAAATTAATTATCCAAAAAATAGGAGATGTGATTGAATTAACAGAAGTGATTATATAATATTTATCATTAAGATATCATTTTTATGCAATAAATCTTAAGACTAATTTGAGGCAAAAAGTAATGTGTAAAACAAGTTCTTGAACTATTTTGAACTACATATTAAAATGCAGTCTTATTGTGTTTCAAAAGTTTAATTTTTTCTTTTTCTTCCTATGACTTATGCGTAGCATTGAACTAAATCCAAAGTTAACCCTAATTAACATCATATTATCTGTAAAATTGCTATTATTTTATTGTTATCTTCATTCTCAATGCCAGACGTGTGAATAAATTTTTCTTTTCTTTTCCTGATTTCGATTTTAATGAATAATTTTTTAAAAATATTATTTCTTTAAGAAATGAAAAAAATTAGTTTAAGGTGAAAATTATTTCTTTTTATTTTCTTGTTTTGATGTTTATCAAAAAAAGACCTAAATAAAAACTGTTATTAAATTAATTTTCTATTACAGCAAAATCTAAGAGCGAAACAAGTGTTTAATTGGTTTGGAACTAGCTTCAGTTAAATATTGGTCACGAATTCAATTTAAAATTCAAATTAGTTTAAAATAATTTACTTAATTAATAACTTTATATACTTGAATATATAATTATCAATTAAGCGGTAGTTTTCAAAGTTAGAAATAATAGTTTGTTTTTGAGTTAAAAAATTTTTAAACATAATATACTATTATATCATAAAAAATTCATGTATTTCACGATAAACTTTTCAAAAAACAAAGAAATCAATCATTTAATAACTACTTAGTTTTTCTTCTATTTTTCCTTTTTATTCTATTGATTGTGTGAAAAGTTTCAACACATCATTTCTTGAATTTTCTAATCAATCATTCAAATTGTGAAAATTTGTCGCTAATTCTTAATATTCTTTTGCATTTATAAAAATAAATATAATTCTATAAGAAAATTGTTATTTTCAAAGACAGGCTTTGAGCTGAATTGGTTTAATTAAAAATTTTATAATAACTGAACTTCAAGAATAAATGCATCAGGACTTCAAGATTTTCCTCCAAAAACTAGAGTTTAGTTAAGTATCTGACACGAGAGAAAATGCTAAAATGCACTCAAATAAATTGATAAACAAAAATATATTCTAACAAATAGATACTGGTCTAAAAAAATAAAGCGTTGCAATTGATTCGGAGTAATCTGTAGTAACTGTAAGATTGCAATTATTGTAGTCTATGATTTAGTCATGAATTCATTGACTTGAGTTCATTAAAATCAAATGCTGTAACAAATTAATAAACCTATTATTTTAATATAAAAGTTTTTCTAATTTTTTGGTAAATGGTTGAG
>JAQIWZ010001954.1:0-10238 GCA_034697245.1 Malaconothrus monodactylus
GAAAATGATATCAATAAAAGTAAACCAATAATAGAGTCATGTATTCGACGACTGTCTCAATGGCGTCAATGCAATGGTATTCCGGGTCTTGTGGTTGGAGTGAGTCTTAGGGGTCAAACAGTTTGGACATATTCCGAAGGATTCGCTGATATCGAGAATGACGTCAAATGTAATGAGAAGACAGTTATGAGAATCGCGTCAATCAGTAAATCAATGACTGCCTTATTATTAGCGAAACTAATCCAAGAAAATAAGATTAATATCGATTTACCGATTAATCAATACTTGACTAAAGATCAGTTTCCGGACAAGTATTGGGAAGGAAACAAAGTCGACATAACTCTTAGACAATTGGCTGCTCATTTGGGAGGAATCAGACATTACAAGACAGATAACAATAATAGTAATAAAAATGAGACTAAAAATCAAACCAATAGTAAAGTCACTAAAAGTTCTGAAGACAAGAATGAGACCAAAAAAGCGGTTACCTATGAATTGGGAGAGTTTGGAAGTAAAGAATATTATTTGAAAGAAACTTTCAATTCAGTGATTGATTCGTTGAGGCTTTTCAAAGACGACCCTTTGGTGGCAAAACCCGGCACTAAATTTGTTTACACCACATTTGGCTGGACTTTAATCAGTGCTGTCATTGAAACTCAATTAAATGGCGAACCGTTTGAAAAATATTTAATCAAATTTTTTAGAGAACAATTAGGATTAAATAACACATATTTAGACCAAAAAGAGCCCATAATATTGAATCGTTCGTCTTATTATATGAAAACACCGAACGGTCGACTAATCAATTGTCCGTATGTTGACAACAGCTATAAGTGGGCCGGAGGAGGACTGCTCTCCAGTTAGTCTTAATTTGGTTTTCAGTATATGTTTTAATGAAAACATTTTTAATTTCAATTTTGCTCATAAATCAATAGATATTAACGATCTCTTGAAGTTCGCGAATATTATGCTTTATAGCTATAAGGGAGTGACGAGTGATGGCAAAAAGGGATTTATTAATAAAGATATTGTCGAACAAATGTGGACTCCGGCCCTAAACACTCAATCCGAGACTTTTCCTCAATGGCGAGGTTATGGTTCGTATTCATTGAGTTGATTATCTTTTTTTTATCAATCAATTATCTAATTTTAAGGCATTGGTTGGGTTGTTGTCAAAGACGTGAAGTCAGAGTTTGCTTATTGTGCCGAACCTTTATTTCCGACAATATTTTCTCATTCAGGCGCAGCGGTCGGCGCCTCTTCTATGCTTGTAATTGAACCAAATAATGAATTGGTTATCGCAATTATAACCAATCTTCAGGACGCCTCTGGAATTCAAAGCATTGCTTTAGAAATTGCCGGAGAATTTACGAAACAAAAAGTTTCAGCTCAACAATTAGATGAATTGCTTTCGCAAATAAAGCCTAACTTTTCAATTAATGATAATTATGAAAACAATGTTAAGACATAATATTTAATTTTGATATTAAACCAATATATTGTTATCGATATATATTTTTTAAAATAGTTTATAAACAATTGATATGATTCGCAATTTTTAAAGTTCCTAAACTTTATATAAAAATAAATAAATTCAAAGTTTAAATCATGAAAATAAATTCAAACAAAAAAGATCTTTATTTTGATTAATAAAACTTTCATAACTTATTCGTTTAAAAAGTTTTTCATTTCAATCGCAGTTGAGGTAAGTTTTAAAATAATTATTTACTGTTAAACAAAAGTTGAATGAAATTATACTTACGTTGAAAAGCATTATATATTAAAAAGAGGACGTAATTGATGAATATTTCGCACATAACACGTGTCTATATATTAAGGGAAGCCATCCCTTCATTTTAAAACTACATCTTTGATAAGTGGGACTAAATATTTGATGAAAAACAAAATTTATTGAACGATATTTTTTTATCATTCAAAAACTTATTAATTAATTATTGATTAGAATTAGAATTTGGGCCAAACTCTTGAATCACTTTTAAGGTAAAAATTAAATAAAATTTTAGTTAAATATCATTTGAAAAGTGTTTTCAAACAGTTTTTTTCATTAAAATGTCTAAATATTGAGCCATTCAATAGTCCCCCAAATGTCCCCTTTATTTGACTTCACTCTAAATACTGACTAATATTTAGCGCTATTTTCATTACTTTTAAACTTCGATATAATTGTCAAAAACTATAAGTTTTTTAATTAGAAAACCATTTAATTGTTTATATATTTTAGAGATTTGTTTATTTAGTAAATGATTTTTGCGCCAAATTTGAACTAAATTTAAATTTTGTCTAAAGTTTTGATTTAAATAAAAAAAAAAAGTTTTTTTAATTTGATTTAAACAGTAATCGATTTGTTGAGAAATGGAGGGCTCGGGTGAACCACAGTTTGACTTAAGTGAATATCGAGTCATATCTATTGAAGACAACCATAAGATAGCGATTGTGAACCTCTTGAATAATATTGTTTCATCGGAACCACTGCTCGAAGACCTGAACGACACAAAAAGTGTGGTTTGGCGGTTGGGGTCACTCATCAACTTCTTTGACGAGTCATTCATTTCGGGTCAAAATGAGCTCAAAATCCCGTCTTTGGAAGAGATGACCGAAACGTCTTTGAGTGAAATCAGTTCATACATCAGGCATTGGCTCATCTCTTACTATAACGCGGACTCTGTCATCGGTATTGAAATCATTTATCTTTTCTCCCTTTATATCAATTTCTATTTAATCCTAACTTTTATTAACTTTTGTTTTTATATATTTTAAGAATCACTTAAATTAGAGGACGGAATACAAGAAGAGATATCAATGGCTGCACTTCTTATTCTTAATGTATTTTATCAATTAAGAGGTTCTTTACCACAGGTGAAGACCTACTTTGATTTGGGTTGGATTTATTTGTCTGAATTTGACGACCAGTTGGAAGCCATGTGGAAGACGGACAGAGCGGTCACTCTTTTGCAGACAGAACTTGAATGTGAACGCATTCAACGATTGGCTGATAAGCAAAAAGTTACAAAACTTCAGAAAGAATTAACTAATATTAAGACAAAACTACAACAATCAAAGGCCACAGTCGAAAAGTTGAAGAAATATGTCGAGAAACCTGGGCCTAAGAGTAAGAAAAGAGGATCGGCTGCTATGCAACACACGCCTGAAGTTCGTAAACGCGGAAGACCTAAAAAATCAGGAAAAGGTGAAATAAAACTGGAATCGACGGAATCTGATATCGAGCCCGACACTCCTCCACCTCCCGGAACTCCTGTTCATTTGTCATCTTCAGGGACGGGCTCTTCATGTCGTTATTGTGGCAAATGGTTCAATGAGTCCATAAAACTGAACCGACATATGATTATTCACGCGGGCTCTAAACCATTTGCATGTGATTGGCCCGGATGTGGACGTCCTTTCGATTCAAATTATAAACTGCAACGACATCGAAGATGTCATACCGGAGAACGACCTTTCGCTTGCGATATATGTGATAAGCGTTTCACTAGATCTGACAAATTGAGAGAACATCAGAGACTCCATCAAAGGGCTAATAATAAGAAACAAGAAGTTAAAGGCAAAGAAAAGAAAAGTTCGAATGAAGACAACAAAAATAATAGTCAAGAAGAAGCGAACGATACACAAGCTATCGATTCGATTGAAGGTCAAGAAACGGATGAACCGATTGTTGCGTAATCTAATTGACAGATAAATGCATGCTTTTAATAAACTTGATGTCAACTTTGATTAACTTTTAAGTATTATTTCATATTTTTTAAGCATTTATTTAAAAATATTAATTATAATATGATTTGATCTAAAACTTTGAAGTCAATCATTCATTCATTCATAAACTGATAACAACTATTGAAATAAAATTATAAATATTTAATTTCTAATTCAAAATATATAATATTTATGTATAATTAAAATATGACAAAAGCATTGAACCAATTGTTATGGTTTTTACATGAGGTGTGACTTAATCTTGAATTACTTTTTTTCGAGTCTAATCATAAAATAGAATTTAAAAATTGATCACAACTTTTTCGAGTGGACAACAAAATGAGTAATTGTAAAGCTAATCAATACTTACATTAGTAATTATGACGAATAAAAGTTGGCGATAATATAAAAATCATGTTTATTTGAGAATCAATTAAAAAGGTTAAGTTAATAATTAAAACAATTTGGTTTAATTGATTTTCTTGGCAATGCCCTTAACGTCACCGTTCCGTAAAACTGAGTGACCGTTTGAGATACTTTTGAGTAACGCTCCGTTTCGATGGCAAGTCGACTCTTCGTTGTCATTATTGAGTAGCGAATAATTTCTTGACTGCCTTTCGTTATAGTTTTTGCGATAAAAGTTATAAAACATGACCCAAAATAGAACTGCATGTGCTATAAGAGCGTAAGCGAATCCTGGATGATATCCACAATCTATAAAGAGAGGAATGCAGGCGTGTATGAGTGCAACCACAAATTGAACCATTTGAATAATCGTGAGGTATCGTTTCCACCAAAGATACTTTCGGACATTAGGACCCAATGCGGCCAAACAGTAATAGGTATACATTATTGTATGAACACCACAATTTATGAATGGAAAGAACGCATTATGACCGCCAGCACCGAATTTCAGGCCTACCCAAACACCCCACGCGACAAGTGAATGATGAACCACATGTAAAACTGATATGTGTGAGAATTTCTTGCGAAGAACGAAAAAGACCTAATATTTTATATGGAAAGAGTTGTTATTTGAGCAAAATCAATAAAAATTGAAAATATTTTACTAATTAATGACTATATACTCTATTTGGTTGAGCTGTCGAGTTAAAAATAAATAGTGAGTTGCCTTTACTACTTATTTAAGGGAAAATGCTTCGAACAAGTTTAAACTTGAGTTAAGGAATTTTTCTTATTTCTGACAATACTTAATGTGTTTGAATTATCGCGCGATTTGAAATCTTTATAAGAAAAATGTTTAACTATACATTTAATTATTGCAGTTTACATTAATTATTATTTAGATCAAGTTTGGTCCGTGTTTTTTGAGTTTTTACACTATCACACGGGCGACAATTGCAATCAAAAAAGATTAGCGAGACAATAAGAGACAATTACCGTATCGGCAAATTCTGCAATTTTTAACAACAAGAGCCACCAGCCGAGCCTTACGAGTTTCATTGATTCGTGACTTCCCGAATAGTCGATTGGCTCACATATAAGACTATATTTACCTCCTGGTGGCAAATATGTCATTTGGCCGCCCTATCAATAAAATATATGTTAGCTCTTCGAACAAACCATTTGACTATTTCTATGTTATTTAATATTTGAATGATTGTTTAGAATCTCAGCACTAATAGTTTATTTTCGAAACATTTTTCATTAACAAAAGTTTTTTCTCGTGTACGAGTCATTGAAACATTAATTTGATTGACAAACTAAATAAAGTTTTGAGTTCCGTTCAAAGCTTCAAAAGTTTTTCAGTTAAAGAACATAATCATGAGTTAGAAAATCTTTGTTGAGACCAAATGTAAATAAATGTTATATACATGTATCTCATTTTTCATTTAACGCTAATTTATATGACGTATTTGAAATTTTTCTATATTTAAATTGGTTGAGTTCGTGCAATAATCTAGATTTTATGTTCTCAAAATACTTATCAAATAAGATTATTTTATAAGATTTATGACTTTAAATGTAATTTAATGTGAATTCTCAATGTTTTCAATTGAAATTGAATTACTAACTTGAATGGCATAAATAGAATTATTTGATTCTGAGTTATTAATGGATTTTAAACTATTATTATGAAACAAACTTTAACTATTGTGTCAAAATGAACAAAATAGAATTCATAAATGTTATATTTTTTGCATCTTTTGATTGGCAGGGTATGAAAAAATGAATCCATTATCAAAAAATATAACTTTCAATTGAGCTTAATTTTGAGTACGAAATTCAATTATAATATCCGATGAGGTTTAAGGAATAAACAATCATTAAAATATTAATTTCTAAACTTTAATATTGGAAGTTGCAAACGAAAATTGAATTCTTACGAAGTAAAAAAAGAGAGCAGAAACTATGACCATAAGAATATTATAAGCAACAATAACTCCTTCAATTTGGAATGGCTTCTTGTTCTTCATCCAGGCTGGTCCCAACACTTTGACAAAATATATATAGGAAAATATGATTGACAACATTGGAAAAGGTGAACCTAATAATGGCCAGTCAGTGATCCGCGGATCTAAATAAAAACACAAGTCATTTATTTCTCTGTTAACTTGAAAGTTGAAATAATTGTTATGATTGAAGCAGAATTTTTCAATGGAAAATAGTTCACTCACAGCATCTTTTGATACTTGAATTAATTTTGTTTCTTTCAATTTAAAACCTGAATTTAGACATTTATTAAAATTTGCATTTTCTACTCTATAAAGAAGATAAAAATCATTTTTAAGAGAGTCAAAATCGACAGATAGAAAAGTCCTCTTTATCAAAGAGCCATTATTATTAAGTTGTGATCATTCTTGCAAAACAAAACCATTATTTATAAAATCAAATTGCAATAAATGTTGTGAAATGTTTGAACTGAAGTAGAATAAAATTAATGACCAAATGAGAAAATCCTAATTTTAAAAGGACTAAAGTATTAACTAAGATATGGGAACAATATTAATGATGTTAAAAAGGATAAAAATAGTTGTATTGTGTTTCAAACTATAACGGGTCAAGTTAGACAAGTTAGAAATCCATTGTCTTTATTGATTCCATAGCATACTTTTTAGTCACAATCAATTTATAATAACTTGTATTTCCAAATCGAACTTCATTTCAAGTCATTGTTTTACACCAACAATAAAAGTAGAACTTATTTATAAAATTAAATTAATTTTGAATAAGACATTTTGTGCTCACCTCCTTTAGACATAAGCCAATTATATATCTGTGCAGTTGAATTGAAAACTTGTGCCATTCGATTAATATTTTCTTCACTTATTCCACTCTTTAATAAGTTTTGATTTCAGCACTTTTCTATACATTAAATGATTTTAAAATTAGATTTAATAATAAGTTTAACAACAGAATAAAACTGTTTCGTAATGTTTTAATAAAATTATAACCGTTTGGAAAACTTTCGAAATAACAATTTTGCTATCATTTAGGTTTTGTTCAGTTCTTACTGAATAATCAGAACAATTATTGAAGTTGTTCTTATTTGCTTATCGTATGAGAAATTTTTTAAAAAAAAGTATAACATCTATTACGAAAAAAATAAATAAATATCTCATTTTTTTATTGGAAGTCAAAATGTTTGTTTGCTTTTTAGGTTAATTCCTATATTAAAATAATAGTTTAATTGTAGAAAAACTAACTGTATGTCAGACAAAAATTTTAAAATCTTCTATTTTTAAACTTTTACTTGAGATAAGAGAAAGCATTTGATATCTTATATAATAAATAAGTTAGTGGTCTATTGGTTCAGAAGAACTAAATTAGATAGAAATGCAGTATATCTGGCAATTAGAAGCAATGACCCAAAGAAATATAGCGTTTGCATTAACGCACTGCTGGCACTATCATTACTAACATTTTTGGCATAAGCAAACGTTTAACTACCGAAAATTTTTTTTTTACTCTTAAATTGTAAATCAACTATTATTATAGCTTTAAATTGTTGGCGAATATCGAAAATTTGTGTTTTAAAAGAATTATATAATATTTTTTTGACTGCTTGTTAAACAATTTCCTCATAAGAATAATCAATATAATTACTGATCATCACCACTCATGTGCTAAGTTTTTTCTTCGTGCCTCTCAACTAACTATTAATACTAACCTCAATGTTAATAAAATACATAATTTTTGCTTTATTTTTTTCCTATTCACTCATTTGTTTGCATAAATTTTCACTTATTTTTTCAATTATTTTGACTGATTTTAAAATATAAGTTACAATAAAATTTCCATAAAGTAGTTTATTTTCCTTTAAGTAATTCTAATTTAACTGTAATTTGCAATACGTTTCGCAATGTTTCGAGCAATTGAATGTTAAATATGAATTATTAAGTCAGACATTGAATCATGAAATTAATAAATTATTTTAAAAAAGAAGACATATTTAGGAAGATTTGATGCATAAATATTTCTTTGGAATTTTTAACTTATATTAATTTTTAGAAAAATTGTCAAATAAACTAAAACTCAATTCAAAAGTTTTAAAATAACTAATAAAACAAAATCGATTGAGTCGATTAAACTTGAAATATCTTGAATATTACTATAATATTTATTTATACTATAATACTATTTATATTTATTACTATAATCTTTATAAATGTATTAAACGTATTCATGTAAAGTATTTGATACGCAATCAATAAATAATTTTTTTTAACAAAAGCTCATATTTTTAACTAAAGATTTTCCCTCAATGTCTCGAACGACATCAATTTTTGAATTCTTTGAGAAATCTGAATAAAAAACTAGAACTTTTGACTTTGATATAACAGTAGTTTGTTGTTGTGAAAGTGTTTAAAAACCCAATAATTCATGTTTTTAAGTAACAAGTTATAACACGCTATCGTTGAAGTTATAACATTAGAATCGCAACAATAAATGAGAGGAAAATTTATCAATTTATTGTTAAAATATAAATGTTTTGTTTGATGAGAAATAGAGAATTGATATAAAGATATTGTCGTAAAGTACAAGTAATACGAGGAAAAAGTTTTTATAAATTAATAAAGAGTTTAAAATACAAGCTTTATTTCAAATTCAATGATATTATGGCCTAAATATATTTGTTGACAGTTATATCAATTATGAGAAAGTTATTACTTTTATCTAACATTAACTAATTTTTATTTTGAAAGGTTATAATTCATTGAAAATAAAACTATTTCGACAATGGGTTCATTTCGTTTATGTTTTTAAGTTATTTGCGACATTTTGAATTACATACTAAAAAATAGACTTTTTTTACTTCAAATTAATGATACGTCAGATAAGACATTTCTCTCAAATAAAATAAAATAAAATGAATTGAGTTAATGAAAAAGTGTAAATCTTCATCTGAATCTATCAATTTAATTGAAATACAGAGTAATTATATATTCAAAGCTATTTTAATCTCATTCATTGACATCATTTATCACAAGATTCATTGAGAGGAACCACAGTTTTCAATGCTGTGTAAATGACACTTCAAATTTTAAAAATCAAAACAAACACTTTTTTTCAATAATTTGTAACTTTTAATAGGTTGACAACACCAATAACTAGGAAAAGTATATCGATATTAACTTATCTCGTAATTAATCTTTCGTTCAAATTATTTTAAATAGATTACAATTAATTGTTCGAAGCACTAAAAGTTATAGTCAATAATCTATAACAATAGTTTGGGTTAAAATCATTTCACAAAACTTCCTGTAGTCGAATTATTGAACAAAAAGAAAAGGAATCATAATGATAAATATTGTTTTGAAAGTTTTGAAACAACTAATTGATAACGTCATTAAAAGAACAATCAGTGTTTGAATTCCCATTCACTTAAAAATAAAGTCAAAAATAGGTTTAATGTGTAAATTGATATTTTTACCTTTTAATGACTAATGATTTTCGAAATCAATAAAAATTATTTCCAATAAAAATTATTTCCAATAGATATATTTAAAGTCCTTAAAATCACTTTAAAAATCAAGTTAATAGTATTTTTTCAGGAAAAGGCTAAAATATGAGAACAAATTCACAGTTTATATAATTCGATGTCATTTTTCTAACAAGTTTAATAATTTTCAAATCATTCAATCTTTTACACTCGAGTAAGATTTACTTGTTTAGAAATATAATTCTTAAGAAAAATCTTAATAATTGCTTGAATATGAGCTAATTGTGAAACTTTTCCCCTCAAATTCATTAAAGAAACTAATAAGCTATTCGTTCAAACTTTAACTCATATATTACTTAATTATGTTGTTTACAGAGAAAAATGAGCTCAATATCTATTGTATTAAATGTTAATTTCTTATTTCTATAGTTTCTTTACAAAAACAATAAAAGCTTTGAGTCAGTATATGATCTCAAAATACTTTCTATGAATAAATTTGATTCAATTCAAACTTGAGCAAAGTTTTAATAATTAGTATTGTTTGGGAAACTAATAATTTCCTGATATATTAATAAAACCCAAAATTAAAAGTTTTTAAAGTTTT
>JAQIWZ010001955.1:0-10231 GCA_034697245.1 Malaconothrus monodactylus
AGTATAATGAGATGTTTTCAGTTTTCAATACGCTTCACATTTAGTAGTTTTCTAGTTTTTTTTCTAGTTTTTCAATTTCAACTTTTAGTTGAATGTTGTTTATTATTTGATTTAGAAAATTTAGCCGCTGTTCAAATACAGGCTCTTTTATATCTTTGTATTAAAGTAATTGAATAAATTAGCTTCGAATCAATGAAGACTTATAGTTATGCAATCAATTATATCATTTTCTGTTGCAAAGACGCAATTATTTTTTGTTGATATATTATGAGTTTAATTGATTGATATTTTCTTTGCGTACACATTCCTAAACAGATGCTTTTTCTCATAGAGTTATTGTTTTCATCACAAATGCAAGATTTGGAACTACAGTAAAGCTTTGTTGTGAGTTATATAACACGAAACCAATATTTGTTTAATGGCAGGTCGTAGGTTTCGAATGAATAGACGATATGTGAACTTGAATACCGAGAATACTAGGAATTCTATCCGAATTACTCGAATTCATTGTTTTTTATGTGTTCAACAATTTAAATGTCAAATGTTCTAAATATTGTCCTTTAAATAATATTACTCTCAAACTTATGAATCTTTATTAGAGATTTATTTAAATTTTATTTTGATATGATTGAAATATGATTGAATGAACTGAATGAAAATATTTAATCTTGAAGACTACTATTCTGACAGACCCACTAATTTGAATCTTAGATTATTTTGTGTATATGAATATTTTAATATGAATTTTATTTTTATAAAGTTATTCGAAGAGTAAACTTGCTATGTATGAAATTCTGAAAACTTTTATGAGTCAAGAATCACAAGCATTAACAATAAATAATGTAATGCAAATCAAGACTTTACCGCTTCGAAGAACATCCTTTGATATTCTTTGATATTCTATCAATTTTTATCATTAATGTGATTCTAACTTATATCCAGTTCTTCATAAATTATTCATTGGAAAATTTCTTTTTAAAAAGAAAAATGATTTGTCACAATAAAAAAATTTTCAAAAACATCTTTCAGTCAATGCTTTCGATTCAGAATAACATGAAATAATATTTTTTAAAAAAGAATCGGAGAAAGAAAATACATTACAATAACATTGATAGTGTTGTTTGTTTTCTGAATAGTTAAATCACTTAATGATTTGTTAGACTTGAAACTTTCCTTTAAAATTAGATTTTCTTCCAGTCATTAATAATAAAACAAATGAGTATAAACTAATTACTGATAATTAGTATTCACAAAATTATAATCATATAATTAAAGATCTACATAGACTTACCTCATATTTCTTATTAAGTGAGTGAACATTAATATAATAATAATGAGAGTGTCACTAACTTGAAAAATTGTCTCTTTTCACAGCTCGCAATATTCGAGAAGAGAGAGAATATACATGAATATAATTAGCTTTCAGATTAATAAAATTTGTAAAATAAATGTTTATTCGAAAGACTGTGCATCGGGTTGTTTATAAATTATAATACTAAAAGTCGGCAATAAATTGTTTAAACTAATTCTAAAACCATCCTTTATTTATGCTTATTATTAGATTGTTTATATTCAAGCATATAATCAAACAGTTCATTATATTTATAATAAAAACGTTCATAAAAATAATGAATTGCAAGAATAATATTTTGAGTGTGATATTATAGCGTTCATTCAAATTAATAATCTCTAAATAAACATTAATAATAAAAATGACGTATAAATTTTTTTTTTTGAAAATCATAAACTTTTATACTTTCGAGTTCAATCGCATACCTTTTTCGCGACGATATTATTATTTAATCAAACAATAGTAGAGTAAGAAATGAATTGCGATTTATTGAAATTTATTCACAATAGCAACAAATTAGTTACAGAACTAAGTTATGACTTATAAATTATAAGTTATAATGAATACTGCAAACAGATTTAATAGAAAATCTCCAAAAAGAACCCATTTGTTGATAAAAAAAATCAATATTTTCTATTCATTATGCAATTTGAATAGAATTATTCCTTAAATATGAGTTTTTCACCAATGAATATAAGTTGAGAAACTAGGTATGGCTCAAAAGAGTTCGCATATCATTGCAGGTTGTTTTTAAAATGCGAACATAGATCACAACACGTATCTATTTATTTGAAATATCATAATAATTTGAAACATAAACAGGTAACAGACTGTTTATCAATTTAGATATTTATCAATAAGGATTGTATGAGAGCAACAAAACACATGTTTATTAATATATGTTTGTACTATAAAAACAAATTAATATTGTTAGTAATAATTGTGGTCGTACGCGATTATCTATTTTTTCTTGTTATACATTGAAATATTAGCTTATAATGGATGTCAATTCTTTGAGAAGGTGTAGAGAAAATGAACTCATTTATTATAAGTGACAGAAAGAACAGAATAATGCACTTTTAGATCATTAAATGAAATACATTGTTGGCTCATTTCTATGAAATATCAATCTTTATTTTTACCACAAATAAGTGATTCATCAAACGGATAATTAAATCTAATCCATTTCAATGATAATCATGTACCTGAATGTGATCTTATCATTAATTTGAATTTGGAATCAACAAAAATTCAATTGAAAACTTTTGAAATAAGTTATGTTCAAACTTTTTTTTGTATTTTAAAATTCATTAGATTTTGTTTCAAAAAAAAAGTTTTCGTTAGAAAATTGTATTTACGTTTGATATCTGAGTTAAGTAACGCCAACCTATTTTAGAATCTAAACGAAAAACTTGGAAGTTCGCGAATTTACCATTGAATTTAGAATTTGCTTTAAGGAAGCCTAAATATAGATGAAGTCTTTCAAGAAATAAATGAGATTCAATTTCAATACTTTATACTTTAAAGCTAGAAAAAAGATTTACAATTATGATTGAAGCTTTGATTGTAGGCCCTAAACCTTAAACTCAAAATAGTCACGACTACAAGTATTTTGCATTTCAGATATAACTTCACTTTTTTATTTCAAAACTTTCTTTTTTTTTAATTTTTAGAAAAATCTCAGATGATTTGAACGTTAGGTAAATGAAAACATAAAATAACATTAAATGTTGATTTTTTTTTCATTTCATTTCAATGAATATGTTTCGTAATATTACAGTTCAAATATGAAAATGAATTCAAATTTTTTTCTAGAGCTTCTCTTTCAAACACTTCGTTTTACTCAAATTAATCGGCTTTTACGACACTAACTTTACCACTAATAGAAGGGTAAAAACATTGCTAACGAAAGTTTTTAATATTTAGTTTATTTAATTAATATTTTATTATAACTTCATTTTTATTATTTATTCTTTGATTTGTTCGGAATACTGATGAAAATGAAACTAAAATGAGAATAAATAAATTATAATGATATGTCGGACAAACGTAGAATAGTTTAAACTTAAAACCAAATTCATATGATTCATGTTCAGTAAAATAAAAGCTAAAGTTCATAACAATCAAAATTATTATATTGAATCAATTTCTCTTATTTAAGGTGAGGTGAAATTATTTTTGCTGATCAATAATTTCTAGTTAGAACTAAACTATTAAAATTTGTTCCATTAAATGAATGATTAATTAGTTTTAGTCAAAAGAATAATGAAAGTTTACGCTTTGTTTGCAGAAATACGAGAACTACCGGTAAATCTATTATTAATTGAGAGTAAAAGTAGTCGTGGGAGGACTAATCTTCTGTAATTAAATAAAAACACATTAGCTTAATATAAACACGTTTTTAGGAAAGTTATTGTCACAGAAAATGTTTCCTTAAAAAACTAATTATTAATGTTTTTCAAAGATTTCCTTATTTTTATCTTATTATCTTAATCTTTAAATCAACAAATTGATTCATTTGTTAGAAATTTGTTTTCAGTCTAAAAAACATGAGAAAAGTTAAATTTTTTTCATTAATTTTTTCTTTATAAAGTTCATCAAAAATCCGTTTTCTATCGATTTTGGTTAATTCAAAATATTTTCTTTCATAGATTCTCTATTCAAAAACATGATAACTTTTATATCGTGAGAAGATTTGTTAAAAGTATATAAAATTTTTATATTTGCATTTTTTTAATCTAAAAAAGTGTTCAAAATGCATGTCATATTAATAATTAAATAGATTTTATTTGAAGTTTAAGTATTACTTAATTCTTATTTTTAATAATTTGTATGCAAGAAATTTTTTGTTGATTCAGAAAAGGATTTGAATAAATTATTTTTTATTATATCAAGAAACAAATGAAGCGAACAAAAAGTAAATTCTTGAAAAGCATTCTTATTAATCATGAATTATTCATTGAAATAGCTTATAAAAAAATATTTATGTCAATCAAACGCATATTTGAATTTATGAGTTTAGGTTTTGCAAAAATTTCTAAATCGTCGTGATATCAAAATTCAATATATTGAAAATCTTCACAAACTAAGCATAAATGAAAGCCCTTAATAAAAATAGAGTCTCTTTATTGTGAATGCAGAATCTATTTATTTATATTTTATTTTCATTTCTGATTTATTTTAATATAATTAGTATAATAACCTTAAAAGAGATAATTTGAAATCACAAATTAATTAATTAAAGTTTTATCATTTTTCATAAAATAATTGAATGAAAACTACTAAATGAACTCAATCTCATTGGATAGGAATTCTTTTGAGTTACAATCAATATTCACAATTTATTATTGAGAAACAAGTAAATCTCAACTTTCAATCACGTAAACGAAATCTTTCTTTTGGAATATGACCGAAATTTGAAAGGAAATATGATCTATAGTTTTTACTTAAGAGTAAGTCAGGACTAAAGACTTTGCTTTATTATATACTTCAAAATTTGTGGATTTGCTCAATAATCAGTTGTACACTTGAGGGCAATTCTTGAAACAAGTTAAGTCTTTTGATTCTGCGTTATTTTTTTCTTCGTTACAATAAGTTTTGATTAACTTTGAATACAGTCTTAGTCTTAATATAAATTTTTGATTAATGAAAAAAAAATTCTAAATGAAAAATTCATATTTTAAAACTATTGAAACATTTTCAAAAGCTTACATACTATTCAAAATTACTAATGCTTTTGATTAAGTTTTTGTTTGTTTTTAAAAAATATTTGAATTGAAATATGAATATCTGCAAGTGTTGTGACGAATCTAGAAATGGTGCAGAATCTCTTAAATTGATTTAAAATATGTAAACTCATGAACTTTCTCCCATTTCCTGTAAAGAATAATTGAGACAAACCATCAGCAAAAGTCAAACTCAATCTGAATTTATCTGTTAATGAATGACGAAATTGACGATCGATTGAATTATCCAACAAAATATGTTAAATGAATAAAAATGATTCTATTGTATGACTACATGCGTAGCATTCAATTAATGGAAATAATTTTTCCTTAGAAAAAGATTAGATTTAGTTGATTAAGATAACAGACTTCATAATATATCTCTGACAATAATGTAATATTATATGATTACTTGAGCAAAATAAAAATTTTGTGTCTTTTAATCACTCTAATGGATGGAAAATGGGATTGGCTTTAATTCGTTGCTGACTCGTTAATGCAAATTTGATAAAATATCTTTCAGTACCTAAACATTTATAAACTCAAATCTCAATTAACATAAAATTAATATATGGAATAAAAAACTTTTTCTATATTAAATATTTTACTCTTTATTATGTTCAGAAAAACTTTGAAAAATTAATTAGAATTTCTTTTTGACACATATTTTTTTTATGCTTCCGATTATTCCCTAAGAGCTTAAACTCAATTCCAATTCAGACCAACTCAACACTTCAAATATAGTTCTAAGAGACAAGAAGAGTTTTTTTTCTTTATTTTTAATTATGTCTTTAAGAAGAATATTGTTGTACAAGTGTTGAAGAATTGTAGACACGAAAAAATATTATTTTTGAAATCTTAAACATGAATTACAAGCAATTTCGAAAACCCTCTTCTTTGACATTTCATTGGAATTTAGATGAAAATAGAAATTTCAGTTAATGTTTGGTACGATTTGCGTGTCGAAAAATACTATATTTTGCCAAATAAGAAGATATTTTCGAATAAAAAATTTTTTTTTCTACGTGCATATAAAGTACAAGATATACTTTTTAAGTTTGTTCTGTTTATTAGATTCCATAGATAGCAAAACTAAAATTTAAGAAAAGCTTTGAGATAATAAGTAATACTTAGTATGAATCTCATACTAAGAATACAAGAATATGTGCGTCGCATCGCATGCGCTCTTAACAAAATTCATCGGCACCTTAAAAGCCAGAAAAGTTGAGTTGAAGCTGTTCTTTAGCACTGCAACTCTCTCGACAGCATCATTCAAACTCTTGCTGCTCTTTCTTTAAGTCCAGCGTCGAAAAAACCAAAATTCACAAAAGGACTGCTTCATTAGTCATAATGTATTTATTGCACATAAATTCAACTCATTCTCTTAATGTGGATGACGTTTCAAAATTATGTCTAGACGTAATGCCAACTGTTAACGGCCTTCTAAAAGTGTGGGTTCAAAGTTATGGACTAATCCATACATTTAGCAATCCTAATGAAGTGAAACATTAGTTTATGACAACTTATAATGGCATCGATTGGATTATATATTATTTTAATAGTTATTATAATTAAAAGTATTGACAATTATGTCATCGATGGTAATCATCACTTTCCTACAACTCAAGCACCGGATTCTCAACCGATACCAAATCCAATTGAAGGATTTGGAGACTTTCATTATCCACTTGATCCGGAAGATGTCAAAAGAAAACAAGAAGAAGAAGATAATAGACACGAATTTGATCCAATACACCAAAACTTTGATAAAACAAATATTAATAAATCTCTTGATAATAATAGTGGATATTCTTCTGAAAGTGATAAAAATGAGGACAAAGATATGGATGATTTTGAGCATTCGAATTTTACAAAATTGCACATAGGATTTGATGGTGAAAAACATTTAGAAGAAAAGGAAGGCTGTTATTGTCGCGATGATTCTCATCAGCATATGCATGGAATGGAAATTGTTTGTCGATGCTCTGGAGAAAACGTTACACAAATTCCATCTAATTTGACGCTGGGATTAACGCGACTGTAAGTTAATGACATTAATTTCTGTCAATCGATTTTCTATAATACTCTATTTCTATTTTCTCGATTTAATTACATGAGTCATGCAATTAGTTTTTTAAAGCGGAAAATGAAATTTAATTGAATTAAACGTTTTAAAAGCATTGCACAAATTAAGTGCTTAAATATATTTGTCATTCTGTTTAAACTAAGAAATCATTTCGTTCTACAGCCAAATGACATATCACTTGAGTTTAAGTTACACTATAATCAAACATTTGATACTTTAATTGAATGTAAGTTAAAACCATTGAGTACAATAGAAATTTAAAAAATCACTCAACAGAGTGTAAACTCATGTCTTCTATAAAATAACATAATTTGCGCAAAAATTATTGATATACAAAATAGAGTTTATTTTATTTCTAAAATTAAACTTTTAAAGATTGAAATGAGATAACAATGTTTAACACAAATGCTTTGAGAAATAAATAAAATCTTGAACTAATCCCAAATGCATACTGTATATCACTGTTTAATGTTTGCTCAAATGTTTCTCAAAACTAATTTATTTATGCAATACTTAATTAAATCACTGACAAAACGTTAAATATACTGAATTATTGAATCAAAGTTTGACAAATATTATAGAAATAACTTCACTTTTGAATAAAATATTAGTCGAATTAATATTTACATTGCCTCAATTTCGGTTCAATAATATATTAAGTTTTAAATAAATGATTGATTTGTAATTAAAAATCACACAAATAATAAATCAGAGCTTCAAAATCTTACAAATAAATATGAAATAAAAATTCTCGTCTTTTTCTAAATACTCTCTAATTAATTGCTCAAAACCATTATTGAGACAAAGAATCAATCAATAATGCCCTCAACCATTTGAAGGAAATGATTAAACTTGAAGAATATTTAAATAACTGAATGCACAGCATTTGATAATTTATTAGATAATATTAATTTAATGAAATAAAACACTATCAGTAAAGTACTTGAGTGTAAACAAGTATTTTCGCAAAAATTTCTATTAAATTCTATTTCTTTAGCTGTCTTTGTATTTATTCATTAAGAATGTTAATCATTCAAATTAGATTATGAAGAATGAAATGAAACGCAAACAAAATTTGTGCTTTAACTGAATTCAAATCAAATTTCATTTTTGATTTGATTTGAAAACTTATTTTGAAGGAATCTAAAAAAGATTCTTTCCTTTTAACTTATAGATAGTCTCTTTTTTATTATTTGTTTCTCTATTTTTGTGACACATTATAACATGATTCAAACATTGATTTGATTGTGCTAGAGGAAATTTCATTAAGATTCAGTTTAATTTCAAACAAAATAAACTCAATTTTGACGCATAATATGACATCATTTGAATGCGTGTCTCAAACTTCTCTTTTGTTTTAGGTTTTTTGCTTATAGTTTCCGTCAAACTTATCACTTAAAATATTCATTCCGTGATATTTCATGTAGAACATAAAATTCATTGGCGTTTTTTTTGTTTCAAAGTTATTGAATTATTATCATTTCACCATTTTCTTGGAAATACAATCTTTCTTAAAAATTAAATACAAAAAAAATCCAATTAATTCCTTTTTAGACTACAAATAAAATGTAAATCGCATTAAATAAAAAAGATTCAATTTTTTTTACTAATAATGAAATACTAAATTCTGATAATGTAGTTAATGAAATAATTATTTTCGAAAATAAGAGTGTTTTATATTAAGTTCTATCAAATTAATGTTGAAAAACTTATTTTCTAACTTTTGAAAGTATTATTAGAAGTATTGAAGTTATCGCTTTCGGCAGCTTTAGCTCTTTGCTGCTGTTAATTGAGTTTCGCTCATTTTACATTTGTTACTCATTTGATTTATTTTTGTAGTTTTTTTAGTCAATAGTCAGTTAATTTCTTTTATAACAATTAATTGACTGAAAATAATATTCATCTTATTCTTTCAGTAGAATTCAGTATTAATTTGAAATTCTAAACTTTTGTGAAATTCTTCAAACTTTATGATACTTCAAATTTAAGGTCCATTAATTTCGAAAATTTCTTAATCAAACTATTTTTTTCCTAAATTTGTTCAAATATTTCATATTATTCTCTAAAGAATTCATGAAAGAGTACTAAAATTTAAAGTGCAATTACGTTCGCTATCATAAATCAGAGGTATTTTTGCTTTTCAAAGTATGCATTTACGTAGTTCTTATTTGTTTGCAATGTATTCATATTAAATAAATCGACTCAACTATTTTATGGACGACTACATTTTGCTATGAATTTTCCTGATTGTTGTCATGAGAATCTCATTGAAAAACTAAATTAATCAGAACTGTCCTCCTGGCCACGAAAAATTATATGAATTAAAAATAAGATGTGAAGCAAACAAGCTTTAAATCTTTACTTTGCGTTCTCTGTATTTTTTGCGAGGCTTATGACTCAAGGATTAATGACCATAAGGATCAGTATCATTTTCATTTGACATTAGAATCCATATTACATTTCTCATAAAGTTCATGCACAGAATTTGATTGAGAAGATATCCTAAGGGTATTGAGCTTACTATTCGATCAACTATAAGATCCTTTAATGTTTGATGGAAAAATTCTTGGAATAAGATATGGAAAAATTCAAAATGTTTTTATTTTTTTTTAAATTTATCAATTATTTTGTGAATAGTTTGATAATTTAAATCATTTGTGATGATTTAACGTTACTTAAAGAGTTTAATTAAGAAAGTCTCGAAATAAAAAATCGAAAATTTCTAGGATTGAAAATAAGAAATTCAAAAACTAAGTGTATTTTTATAAAGTTACTTAATATTAATGCAATCGAATTTGTTATTTTTAAAGAATAAAAGAATTTTGTTTATCAAAGCTTTTCTCAAACAAAATATAACTCATATCCAATTTGAACAAAACTTTGACTTTAAATGCAATTTTCTTTACATAATTCATTGCACTAATTCTCAACATAGGTTTATAAGACTTATATATGAGTTGTAATAACTCATAAAATTATATATTCATAAGGGAAGTTCACTATCAGAATTATTTTGATAAATATATTTTGATGAATATTTAGAATCTATCCTTTTTATATGTATGATAT
>JAQIWZ010001956.1:0-10231 GCA_034697245.1 Malaconothrus monodactylus
TAAATAGGTATTTTATATATCAATAAATTGCGAAAAAATGTACGTCTCGTAAAAGGGTTTGAAGTCCAAGTCATTCTGAATAGAGGTGTCTGAATATCTACTATACCTTAAATGCAATACTAATAGAATTCAAATTACTTTTTTTTTCTTTATATAAAATTTGTTTAAATTAAATCCTGAATTCGGGAAAATATTTAATTGAATAATGAAATTGAAAATCAGGTTTCAGTTGAATCAGAATTTTTCAAAACTTAAAAACGATTAGTTCTTAACTTTGATATTTGAAAAGTTGAATCGACAGATTTTGATAATTAACTTAAATATTGGTATCAAGTATTTCAATATAAAAATTAAATATAGAAGAGACCTAATATTCAGAAAGATTTAATTTTATTAAACAAATTAAAATGAAATTGATTAGAATTTTGATCACAATAGGTTTGATTCTCGCAAAAAATGAATACAAATTAAGAGTTATTGCTTGAATCAAAAGACTATAATAATTGCACTTTATATATTAATTTCTATTTTACATAAAAAACATTATTTTCAGTATTCGTAAAGTTTTAAAGAATTAAACTCTTTGAAAACTTTGAGATAATTAATGAGTAGAAAAAAGTTAGAATAATATTATTGGAAGAATAAACAGATAATCAAAAAAGAATTTGAGAAAAAAAACAAATGATATTAAGAATTATTTGAGAATAAAAATTTTTTTAAACAATGAAATTAATGCAATCATTCAAACATTTGAGTACTTCTTCATAAAGAGCTGTTTCATCAAAACCGGAGCTCGAATTCTTGAGAGGAAATGCCTTATCATTAGAGAGAATATCACACGAATCGATCACAATTTGTTCATCTGTTTCAACGACTCCTTCGTTTATTGAGATTATTTCATCCAATTTAAGCGTATCATTGACACCATCAAAATGAAGAATTGGTTCATTATTCGTGGAATGAACAGATTCTGCACTTTCACTTTTTCGTATCTCTTCGACGTCTGGAAGTAGTTCAATATTACTAATCATTTCAACAGTGTTTTGATCGGACTCTTTGGACGCACTATTTTGATGATCAATAATTTTTCCATTTTCATAGAGTTTTACTTCAAAAATATTTTCTTCGAGTTTAAGGAAATCACATTCAATTTCTTTTCCTTCCAATTCGTATTTCTTCAAATAAGAATAATTCAAATTCGAATTAATTGGACAACAATGGATGGCATGTGGAGGAATTTCTTTGTATTTTTCCAATAATTCTCTGCAGTTTTTGAGATCAATGGTTTCTTGATTACCGAAATCAATGTAAAACACGTCTAATTGATTGCCATCAATAGAGCAAATGGAAGCTCTGTACCAGTTGTTGTCAACATGGAAACGCGCCGCTATTATCATATCTTTCTTCGCTGTCATTTGGTTTAATAAGTGATCTTTGCTTTCGTTGGCCTGACTGTAATATTTAGTCAATTCGTCAACAATTTCTTGAATTTCATCGTATTTTTCTGCAATTTGACAATAAATTGATTTCGTTGTATTCACAAAAGTTATATAAACGCATTTCTTGTTTCCTAAAAGATTTGATAAATAAGTTGTCGACTGTTGAGAAGTAGTTGTTATTTGTTGTGAACTAGTTGTGATCTCTTGTGAAACAGATGTAATTTGTTCAGAAGTAGAAGCAACTGATTCATTAGTTGAAACTTTTTCGGTCTCAATATCCCAACACTCGACCTTCATTTCATAATCATTTTTAAAGTCATTTTTTTTAAAACTATCATTTGGGCCGAAAGTCTTTCGTTCATTATTTCTATCGAAAATCTTTTGTTCTTTATTTCTATCGAAAGTTTTTTGTTCTTTATTTCTGTCGAAAGTCTTTTGTTCTTTATTTTTATCGAAAGCCTTTTGTTCTTTATTTTTGTCGAAAGTCTTTCGTTCATCATTTCTGTTGAAAGTGTTTTGTTCATTATTTTGTTCGACTGCCTTTTGTTTTAGTTTAATCGGAGTTTTCTCATTAGAAATCAATTTTCCGTCAATATATAGTTCAACTTTAAGGGTATAATTTTCGATTTCAACAAATTTACATTCAATTTCTTTTCCGTCTGATTCGCATCCTTTGAGAAAATGATAACTTAAATCGGGATTAATAGGAGAGCAATGAATAGCATAGGGCAAAATGTCTCGATATTCTGGCAATAATTCTTTACAACTTTTGAAATCAACTGTTTCTTTATTACCAAAATCAATGTAAAACACATCTAATTTATTGTCTTTAATCGACTCAATCGAAGTTCTATACCATATATCATCGAGTGTGAAACGCGTCGCTATTATCATATCTTTCTTAGCTTTGGATGGAATCAATTCATGTTCTTTGCTATCGAAACAATGACTATAAAATTCAGTCATTTTGTTGACTAATAGATCGATTTCATCGAATTTGTCTGCAAATTGACAGTAAATTGATTTTGTAGACACGGCCGAAGTTATATAAATGCATTTTTTAATTCCTAATAGACTTCTCAAATAAGTTGTGATCAAAGATTGCTGTGAATGAGTTGAAACGTTTTCTATTTTTTGTACTCTATTCTCATTCGAAGAATCGATCGCTTCTTGAGTTACATTATTATCTAATGTGTCCATTGCCTCAATGGCCTCAATATTCGCGCTTCCAATTTCAACGATTCCATCGCATTCTTCAACCAGTTTTTTGATCAGAGGTTGATTCAAATCTTGATCATAGAGTCGAATGAATTCCGTGTTTTTACTTATTTGCAAGACTTCGCATTGAAATATAGATCCAATGAATGGGTCCAATGATTGCATCACTTTTCTAGAGTCCCATTCTTTGAGTTAATGAAAATAGAAAATAAGGACATTTGAGAAAAATTTGATATTCAAAATATAATGGAATCGAATCGAAGCACTTTTTGGGGTCACAATAACGTAACGCTACCCAACTTTGGGAGTTGTGGCCACAAGTGAAGCACTTATTTACTAATATTCTGTTTGAAAGAGTTTGTCAGCCGAACCTCTGCATTCATTTCATAATTCATTGTGCATTAAAGCGGATTCTATTCAAACATTAATTAAAAAATGAATTATTGTGTGAAACATATGCAGAAGAATGCGTTCAAACAATGATTTTAACTAAATTTAAGGCATATTATTTATGGAGCGATTATTGCCGCACAAACTCATCATATTTTTTGATATTTATTATTAAGTTTGACAATAATAGAGGAATGGATTCTTTCGAAATTTAGTCAGAAATATAACTAAATTCAGTGCATTATTTGTGGACACACGCAATAATATATCAATTTCTATATAAATGACTTAATCTCTAATTTAAAAGATTTCTTTACTTTTATTGCCTTTAGGTTTGATGTCCGCCAATAAGTACTTATAAGCCAATGGCTTCTCAGAAAAGACAGACTCGCAGACAATCAGATTATTGATGGGAACGTATTCTTCATTTCCAAAATCAATAAATGAAACCAACGCTTTGTCAGAATTTGGTTCAAAATGTGTGACAACAACGCGATAAAAATGCAAATCATTTCTCATACTATTAAACAAAATATGAATTCAATTAAAAATATAAACAAAGAGTTAAGCAATAGAAGACATACTGAGTCACGAAATACTTCCCGACTTGTGGTTGGACTGGATTTTGTTGTCTAATAGCAAACAAATCACTTAATTGTTTGTGAACTGAATCGAGAGACGACTCGACGCGCGAGGCATTGATGGGATCGGTTTGCGCCCAAACCTCTATATTCTTACCATCACTTCTTATGTGACTTACAAAACATTCAAATAGTTTTGGTTTCATTTCATTCACAACTGATTGCAATTTAAATGAATTTAAAGTAATTAATAATCTATGAAAATAAATGCATAGAAAGTGTTTCGACAAATGGCGCCACAATTCACACAAATATGAGATATTTGTCGAAACGCATTGCTATTCGACACATGACTCTAACTATAGACCACTCAATACTAATTGTTAGGGATTTTCACTGATTTTAATTTATTATTACTTTATTTACAAAAATTGATCATTTATTTGATAATCAATTTTTTTCTCAAAATTTTAAAAACAGTAATTATTTTAATATTTATTAAAACATTAGAAATATTTTCATTTAAAACATAAATTAACAAAAGTTTATTGAAATAATAAATATTTAGTAAATATATAGTAAAAGACTTGAGATCTCTATTCATTCAAAGTTTAAATAACTTAAAGTTAGGATTAGTTAGTGTTTAGGTTTGAATAAAATTGAAGTTATAATTAATAGATAATGTCAGTCCAGGCATTAGTGATAGTGAATCGTGAAAACAATCCACTATTAATTCGAAGCCGTTATAGTTTAAGTGATTCACAAACTATTAACGCATTATTTCATTTGAATTCATCGCTCGATATTATAGACGAAAGGCATTCAAATAGAGACTCATTTCTCGGTTTATTGACTCAATCGGAAAATCACAAAATCTATGGCTTCTGTTCGACCACTAATACGAAGATATTGCTTATGGTTAGTCCGCAATCGATTCGTGACAATGAGGCGCGAACTATACTTAAGTCAGTCCATAACGCATACGTTGAAGTGACCGCTAATAACACTTTCTATCAATTTGGACAACAAATCAAATCTAAGTAATTATAATTCTATTATTGTCTTATTGTTTATTTAGTTAAATTAATAATAATTTAAAAAGTTTTGATTTGAGAAAAAACATCAATTATTTAAATAAACATTAAAAACAAATTTAAATTAAGTTTTAAACTCTTAAGAACCATAAGTTATAAACAGTTTAATTGTTATGTCAAATGTTAATCATTTAAAACTTTTTTACAGACATTTGGATTCAGTAATCGATGGAATTTTCAATAGCTATTGAATAGATTGTCTATAAAAATATTTTTAAATCAATTGTTAATCTTATACTCAAATTTATTTAATTTTTCAGTTCTTTTGAATGTAATTATATTGTAATCAAATATTTATATTTATTATCATCAATAAAATACACGATCAATAAATTGTATCAAATTATAAAATATTTTATTGAATTAAATTTCAATGAATTTCAATAGAAACAAACTTATTCTTATTTTATTTGAAAAAATTAATTAAGTTTATAATTATAGTTGAATTAAGAATAAAATATTTAGTGATAATGCGCGGCATTAATATCTTTTTTAATCAAAATAGACTTGTCTTTTGACTTTGTGTTATACTGTATTTGATTGTTGAAAAAATTTCGTTATTTTCAAAAATGAATTATTTTATACACGTTTTAATGAGATAGAATTATGTCTTATTAATTGTTAACCGAATTATTCAACGGTTTAAACCAATTATAAGCACCAAAGTGTTGATTAGACTTTGAGTTTACATAACTTTAAAGTATTGGAATAAAGAATAAAGTCTGGAATAAAGTATGGGCTCTTGTATTTCGTTATTGTCTTGTTTGTTCCGTTGCTTTAAAAGTAAGAAAAAGTCAAGTCTAAAAAAAGGAAGCGCTCTCTTTAAGGCAATGAATATGACTTATATGGCAAATGGGGAACCAATAAATAAAGTGATAATGAGAGATATGCCAACAAATGCACAATTAGAGAGAACAAGAAACGATCCGAACACATATCCAGAAATGAAACAAGTTTTGAGTCGTCCGCTTTCTTTGGTCGATAAAATCACTGATAGTCTATATCTAACAGGTATCGGAGGATTAACTAAAGAAAACTTTGCCGAATATAAGATAACATGTGTTATAAACGCGACTTATGAGGCGCCGCAGCTCAACATCGAAGGAATCGAATGTATTCGAGTGCCTGTCTCTATAAAAAAGATCTTAATCTTAATAGAATCATAATTATAATTACTCTTTTCATAGGTTGACGACTCAGTAACACATGATTTAACTCCATATTTAGACGAAGTCTCGGATAAGATCAATGAAGTCACTAAAAACAAAGGCAAAACTATTGTTCATTGCGTGGCCGGAATTAGTAGATCTTCGACTTTAGTTATTGGTCTGCAATTCTTTATATACAAAACTTGATTTCTTGTCCATAACTAAAAGATAACTAAACTCTTATGTTCTAAACAACAGCTTATCTGATGAAATATAGGAAAATGACATTAAAAAATGCTTTCATTTTTGTTAAAAGTCGAAGAAACAAAACCAAACCGAACACCGCTTTCTTTCAGCAACTCGTAAACTACGAGAAAAAGATTAGCGGAAAAAATAGCGTCAAAATGATAACAATAACTCGCGATGGCGTTCAAGTGACAACTCCTGACTTCTATGAAAAAGAATATCCGGAGCTGTTTCTGGTCGATATCGAGATGTGTAAAAATCAAAATCAGTCCAAATATCGTTAGTTCAAAAATTAAAAGTTTGCAAATCTATCAAATGATGATTCAACTCAACCTAAAGAGACGCTACAAATCAAACTTATATTCAACTTATATTTTATATTCAACTGAAGTTTCATTTAATACTAATACCAATAGCTTTAATAAATAGCATTAAATACTCTCAAAAACATTTAAAACTTTTATCTTTTGTTTCCAAATATAAAGTTTGAATATATATTGATAGACTTCTCCTTCCGTTCGATAAATTTGAATGTTTTTTAGAAAAGTTTTTTTAATCTTTTAAACTTTGAAAAGAGAGCTAAAAGTTTTAGTCTAAAACTCGATTTTCATTTTACATAATTTTTTTTTGAGTCTAAGGATTCTTCCATTTCAGTTCTCTATAAATTATAGACTATTATAGGCTATAATTAATAGAATTTATTTAATAAAGAGTTAATAATAATTATTAAGAAATCTGTGCTTAAAAGTTCTTAAACTCTAATAAGTTTATTGTTTAAGGTTAGGTATGAGTTAATTCTCTTCTAATTTAATAATAAGTCAAATCTATAATAATTTGAGTCATTTTACGCTTCACTAAATCTGATAAAATCTTTAAAGTCAAGACTTTTGTTACTCAATAGTCAAACTCATAGCTCATTAAAGATCTCAAAAATACAAGTTTTCAAAAAAGTTTTATAATTTTTTAACTTATAAATAATGTAAATTAAAATTGAAAGAAATTCAATGAAAACCAATGCAAACAAAACTATATAAAGAAGACGTTATTTACGTATAAACTCTAATATATTGAATGTTTATAAAAGAATGTTTCGAAACGTCACTCAAAGACAAAGCCAACAACTATTGAGAGTTCATCTCATCCGCCATCGCATCGAGTCTGAAGACTACGTTTAGGGTAAGTCTTAAATAAATAAAATAAAATTAAATTTAAATTAATTATTAAGAAAAAGATTGAAAGGAATGAATTGATAAAAAATAGGTGAAAAATATTTTCGAAAATAATAGAAAATAAATTTGTATAAAATGGTTACTCATTTAGTATTGCTTTCAAATATAGCAATGATTTTCATGTCAAACGCAATGGCCTTTCACTCAATCATTTACTGACCCTTTGTTTGAACCTATTTTTAGCATTTCTTTAATTTATCATAAATTTTATGTTTCATTTTATTATTCATTTCGTTAAGAATTTATTTATAATTTTAATATTGAATCAAATTTAAACTAAAAGTAATTTTAAAGCAAAGTTTCAATTAATTAAAAAGTCATATGATTTGTATTTATGTTAATTGAGTGCTATTTCAGTCATTAGTCATTGAGAGATAACATAAATTTTTTCCCAACAGTAAAACCAGAGAAAAAATAAATTGATTGAAGAAAAAATCTAAACAATAGACTGAATAGAAGTAAAAAATCTAAAAGAATCGTTTGTTGTTTCGATCGTGTGTTGAGTGACATATCCATAGTGTGTATAACAGTTAACACAACGGACCAACAGAGAGGAGAGGGGGGTATTGCTTCTCGATGCTCGGGAGGAAAGGACGACTCTCCTCGTCCACAACACACAACCATCCAAAGCATTGGCTCAATTTCGTTGTCGGCCAATATCCGATGGGTTCCTCCGAGTAGCATAAGAAGAGATGTGCAAACCCTGCAAACACTCCAAAGTTCTCATTCTGATGAGAAACAAAATGTCATTTTTCGTAGAGTCAGAGGGTATGTGTCTATCAATCAATCATTTTATACTTGATTAATGTTTAATTTGATAATTAATAGTATCCTCAATAAGATTACACCCGAAAAATTCAAAAAGTTAAGTAAAGAACTACTGGGAGTTGGACTCGACTCACCCGCTATTCTAAAGGGTGTTATTCTCTTGATATTCGACAAAGCATTAGAAGAGCCGAAGTATAGTTCTATGTACGCGCAGTTATGTCGTATAATCAGTGAAGAAGCCCCTAATTTCGAAACTTCTGCTATCAATAGCGGACCTCTAAATAAAGTAAGTCTTCCTATAAGTCATACTATAAATCATTTTCAATCATTCATCTAATGGTATGTTTGTGGTTAGACTTTTTGTCGCTTACTGTTAGCCAAGTGTCAGGACGAGTTTGAAAATAGAAGACGTGCCAGTGAGGCATTTGATGCTAAAGATGGACCTCTCACACCTGCTGAAGAGGAACAGCGATCAGTCGCTAAGCATAAAATGTTGGGAAATATTAAATTCATTTGTGAATTGGGAAAACAAAACTTACTTCAAGAGTCAATATTGCATTTATGCATTCGCCAACTCTTGTCTAAACAGAAAAGAGATCAATCAGTACAAGAAAAGGCGGAAGACTTGGAATGTCTCTGTAAGATAATGAAAACTGTTGGACGCCTTTTGGACAATGAAAAGGCTAAACCTTTAATGGATCAATATTTCGAGCGAATGGAGTATTACTCAATTAGCTTTGAACTTAATTCACGTATTAGATTCATGTTACAGGACGTGCTCGAACTCAGACGAAACAAAGTTAGTCTTCATTTTAATATAATATAAATAATATATTTTTTAAATGTTTTTTTTATTTTAAATTTTTATAATTTATTTATTTATTTTTTTCATTAATTAGTGGTTACCGCGAAGAGTTCAGCGAGTAGACGGACCCAAAACGATTTTGCAAATACGTGAAGAGGCGGCAAAGGATTATGGAATATATTTGCCGCCACATCAGTACACTTTTGGTCCTTTGAGAACGAACGGTCCGCCAAAACACGGACAAAGAATGGATGACGTGTTCTCTCCTTTCTCTTATGGACCGTTTCCATTGGGCACAGGACCCGGTGCTATAAATGATGTCAATGCCTTTACAGGACAGCGAAGGAATATTACAAACATGTCAATGAATCACTCAATTGTTCCCAACTCTCAACCCAACAACAATTACAATCACACTGGAAATTATCAATTTTCAGCTCAACCGAAACGCGAACAATCAAACGCAAGACAGCAGCAGCAACAACAACAACAACAACAGCAACCAATTATTCCCAATAACGTTGCCGTTGTTGCGAATAATGGCGGCCGAGAAGTGGCGCCAAGATTTTTGAAATTACAGCAATCACTTCAACAACAACAACAACATTTGCAGCAACAACAACAGCAGCAGCAGCAACAACAACAACAGCCACAACCGATGACTAATCAAATGATATCTGCAACACAGCCACATGTGGTAGCACTCAATCCGCTCGCATCACTGGCTAATCATCACCACAGTCGCAGCCTTGACGGCAGCGGAATTTCTTTACGTCCGGCACAAAACTCTATGGTTTCGAAGCCTAATATACCTTTGAATAAAATTTCGACAACAAACTCGACTCTCATTTTGAATAACAGCGCAAATATCGTTAAATCTTTAGAGCCAAAGATTTTAATTGAATCGAATAAAGGCAACAAAATTGTTCCGAATTTCAATGATATGACTAATGTCACCAAAAATGTGACTAATCATAGCAATAAAGATGTTATTCTTAAGAAGACAGAAGACGCTCTCAACGAATTTCTAACAGAAAACCAAAACATTGATGACATGATTATAAAGTTTAAGGAAATGAAAATCCCTAAAAAGTAAGTCTTCTTATATAGTGTTTTAATTTTAACTAAAACTTAAATCAATTAATAGTTTTCAAGTCGACGTTTTGGTTACTATTCTGAAGAAATCGCTCGAAAGAAGTGAAAGCGAAAGAGAAACTTCGAGCAAATTACTAAACCAGTTGAAAGCAGAAGATTTGATCGGAGCCAACATTTTCATGAATGTGAGTTTCGAAGGCTTTTAAGTCATTAGATTT
>JAQIWZ010001957.1:0-10230 GCA_034697245.1 Malaconothrus monodactylus
GTTAATATCTTCATGATTTATCTTTTTTAATTAAACTAATTACTATTTAACACTCGACTAGTGATGAAAACAAACAAATTTTGCTTATAATTTAGCCAAACTTTATTTTTCGTTTAAGTCTTGTTTTGAATATTTTGTTAATATTTTGTAAAAATACTAATTTCGATAAATTCATGCGAATTAATTTCTATTTTCGAAAATATGATATATACTAAATATTATTGAATGGTTTTATATTTCTATGACATACTATAATTTTATGATTATAATGATTTTTCAGGAGAATTTCAGTCAATACAAGTATACTATTATTAATTTGTTTATCGCTCTTTTCAACCTGTTATGCTTTTACATAGCAGTGCTTTGAAAGTTGTTATTTAGAAAGCAATAAAATAACAAACTGAATACACAGTACATGTGAATAAATAGAATACTCTGTGCAAACTTGTTTTCCTTTTTTCCACTTATATTTATAACTTCGATAATCTATAAATTATGAATAATTGTCTATTGATTTTTTAGAAATAATTTCTTGGAATCTAGTTTTTATTCGAGCTTCCAGTCTATTGCTTTCAATTTACAGTATAGCTCAATTCTATACATTATAATTATTGTATTATTTAGTGTTATTATAAGCAAAGTTTACTTTTTATATACGGTATGTTTTGAAAAAAATATTAAAAAATAATCTTTTCATCATAAAAATTGAGTTACATGTATATCATATTTTTTATTTGGCTATCATTAATAAAAGTTTTAATTGCTCTCATAAAATACATTAAACTAAGGAATTTTTATAAGTATTTTTGTTACTAATTCTTGAGCTCAAGAAATAAACTAAATTTTGTTTAAAGTCTCTTTAACTATTTAGAAATTTATTGCATAAATCAATGCCACGAATAAATTCAGAGTTAACGTTACGCTTATTTTTTGATACCTTTTAAATATTAGACTCGGAAACAGCAAAGAAGAGCACAGATTCTGGTTATTCGCTTCAAGAATCCTATAGCAGCGATGACTATGAGGTAAAGTGAATATGAAATAAGTGTAGGAGTATTGAGTTCGTAAACTATGTAATGCAAAGTGCATAACATCAATATATTCTAACATTAAAGCGAATCTACACAGAATGATTCGGACACATCTGCCAGCTATTCGTGCAATGAAGACATCACTGAATATAGAAAATTGGCTGCTATTATTGTTGACAACCTATTGTCCAAGGCTTTAACTAAAGCAAGCGAAGAAGTATCGCAATCAAAAGGACTTCATATAGACTTACAGCTCAAAACCAATGAGAATAACTTTGAGAATGTAAGTCAACTGTGCCTTTTCTGATACTATTTTAAGATTAAACACAATCCACGAGAGTTTAGCGTGTCTTTATTTGTTTGAACATTTTCTTTTATCCTAGATTTTCAATATTAGAATTTTTTTTGTACTCTTATATCAATCTATGTTGTCGTGAATGGAATTCAATTTGAATTAAATTGAATTTGAATTTAAAAGAAGTTTATATTGAATTAACTTTTATATTGCTTTAAAAGGTTCCTCCAGAAATTCAAATAGATTTTGTGGGCTCTAGAACTCCAAGTCCTGTTGAGGAACAAGTATTTGATTGGTCAATAAGTAGAAAACAATACAAATTCAAGAATTCTTATGATCAACAATCGACAAGCATTGACACCGATTTCTCAATTAACGATTTCGAAGTCAGTGAAAAAGATGAAAACTTTATTAACAAGGATTCAATCTATGATTCTTCAATGGTATGCTTTATCTGTTGTTCAATATGAGGTATTCTTCTAAAAAGCTATGTTTCTATGGAAATCAAACTATTTTTAGAACCTCAATGAAATACGAGCTTTTGCTAAGGAATATGTCAAAAATATTATTAGTTCAGCACTGGAAACGGCGATAACAAATACCTGTGCACAAACAACACTCTCTGGTAATTTGCAAATTATCTTTTCTTATTTTTATTGCACACTTTAACTTATTCAATCATTCTTTTATTATAATTGTTTTTGAGATATGGCTATAGTTCAGTCAAATAAACTTTTTTTGCGCAATATTACAAAAGTTATTGAAAATATATTATATTTGGCACATCTTGTGATATTGTACAATATATTTACAAAGTATAGGATTGTTTATAAAAGTTTAGAGTAAGGATAACATAATGAGGCAGAACATCATTAGCTAACATTGCGTCGTAGGCTCATATTTATCAAGTTTAGTCTATAATATAATTTCGTAAATAACCTATGCTTTTATCAAATCTCGAAGCTGAACATTTACAGTAAACTTGTTGCACCCCTATCGAAAACGGCCGGCTTATAATATAGGTTTGTTTAGATTTTTAAAATCTAGACAATTTAAATTTAGACAATTAAAAAAGTAAGAATCATATAAAGATTCATATATTTTCTGAATCAGTATTGAGAGTAGAACTCAAATATGAAATTTGAGTTACGGGTCAAAAATTCCCTTTTCAATTACCCTTTTCAAAAATTAGGTCCACATTTATTATGAAAACTTGCCATAGACATCACATGTCAAAACATATGTAAGTTTATTTAGATTTGCCGTCAAATTGATATTCACCTAACTCAACCTAACCTAAGTAAGGATAGGTCAAGTCGCGAAGCTTAAGTTAATTTGGATTTGATCAATATATTCTGGGAAGTTTGGCACCCAAAATTGAATGGGTGTACCCGGAGCTCAAATTTCATATTTGAGTTCTACTCTCAATACATCTTCGATAGAGTGCCAAACTTGTAAATATTCTTTTGAACTAAGAAAAGAATTTGTTTATTTGTTTATATCGCTGTTATTTTATTATTTAAGCAGAAGGTGTTTCATTGTTACGGAATTCGAAGAGCGATAATCAAGGGTTTGTTCCTATGCCATGGCATTCAAGACTGAGACTTGTATTCAGAAGACTTATGCGTTCGACGTGTCTTTGCAAAAATAAAGAAGAATTTCCTGAAAAAAGAACGTGACCTAATAATTAAAAGCAATTATTGCTCAACGCCTAATATCACTCATGAACTTAAATAATAAAAATTTGTTATAAAAACCAATATTTGATATAATTTCACAATAATTGTTGGGAAACCCTATTGTTTTCTTCCGAGTGTTATATTTTAATAACAATCCTTTTGTAAGTGATGCTCACTCTTTATTCATTAACTTATTTATAATGTATATTTGGATTAGAACATTATATTTGTGCAATTTTTCCAAAGAATGTAATTCTTATATATTATTAACTGTTAAACGATGTTGTTTTGTAAGTGCACTCAGAATTCATGTATCAAATATAAAATTAAGTTTTCAACAAAAATCCATTTCTTTTTTAATGTTGAAAAATTTCATCTGATCAGAGCAATAAAGAAGGTGTCACTTCGTTAGATCTAAATGGTATTGTCTTCACAGGCCATAATTTATTTTTCTATAAGACATAAGAGAAATGGGAAAAATTTTTCGTTTTTCGACTTATCAAACAAGAATATATAGCCATGCGGTGCGGTTGTGATGATCCGCAACTCAAAACTATTCCTACTTTAACTAAATTGGTTCATTCAAAAGTAAATTTTTAAGAGGAATCCAAAAATTTCATATTCAACGACATAATTGTTCAAATATTGCAGCGCTTCTCAATCTGAGTTTTATGGAGCACTAGAGCTATTTCGATAAGGTTCAGGCGCTCAGTGAGAGAATCCACAATAAATAAAGAAAGTGCTTCGCTGGTTAATCTTGAGGCCTCAATTGAGATATTTTCTAAATCTTGAATAAATGGGTTTTTTAAATAAATAACAAGTTATCGAAACTTTTTTCCGAAAAATGTTTCATTTTGAATAGCGATCAATTTTGAGACAAATTCTTACAAATATAGAAGCATTTCAAAGTTGAACAAAAACAATCTTATCTTCACATTAATTTTATCCATTGGTGTTCTGGCAATACTAATTCAAGACTCAAAGCGCTCCTTAGGAGGAAAGTTTGAGAAGTCCTGTTCTTTTGGATTCAACCAAATTTATAAGAATCTAAAGATTGTATAAAATAAACCAAATTCTTTCTATTCTTTTAATTTTGTCGACATTTCAAAACATTTGAAATATATATTGATATCAGTCTCTTTGAGAGCTGGGCTTTTGAATTAAGAGTTGCTAAAAGTTATTGCGACTCAAGAAAAATATTGGCCTCAAATACAAGTTGAAAAACTGGATCTATTGCTAACATTATATGCAGTTCTGAAAGTGAAAGACTCGCGAAACAAAGTTAAGACATGACCTTATTTTAAGTAAAAAATTAAAAAATTGATGAAAATTGATGTTTAAATTTCTTCATTCAAATAATTGGATCCAAATTAAGACAATTAATCGAAACTAATTGAATGAATAGTTATACTGAATATTAGTTTCAATATAATTATAGAGTTTCTCAAAGTGTGTCTCTCAATACTCAATACATTATATTTTATTTAATATCATTTCTAATATAAAGCTTTGTTTATATTTAATGTTTTTTTAGTTAATCATTTACGTAATGAATGACAGGTATTTATTGAAATTTTTTTATATTATAATAAACTTTAATTTATATTAATATTTATTGAAATTATTATTATTATCATTAATATTAAAATAAATTATTTATTAATTCAAGTTATCACTGGCTTTAAATCGAATCCAATTCGACATAATTTTCATCATTAATTGAAACAAAAAATACATTAATTTAATTATAATTAAAGTATTGTCTAATAGTTTCAGATGATTTGGCGTTTGATTAGAGTCTCAAAAATAGTTCTGAAATCGAATCAATTTGTGGCACAACTCTTATTACTAACAAATCTTTAAGTTATTGTCGAAATCGAAACTCATTTCAAATAATAGTTAATAATATTTCAAATAATAATGAAATGGCGGATAAAGTGTACGAACCATTGATTGTTTGCAATTACTTTAGACGTAATTTAGATTTAATTTAGATTTAATTTTGATTTAATTTATAATTTTTAGGCTCAATCTATTGATTAATAAGAATGAAAGTGTTTCTAATATTGCCTACTCTTCAGAATATCAGACATTTCGAAGTAATGTTTCGCTTAAGAAAATAATAGTTGACGACGACTCCAACAAAGTTTGGACTATTTATGGTCTCATTCTTTTCTATTTTTATTTTATTTTCTATTTCTATTATTATTATATAATATTATATTCAAATTGAATGCATAGACTGTGGCAACAAAAACATTGCTTCGCCTTTAATATGTTTGCCTCCAGTCAGTGGAACGGCTGATGTCTTCTTTAGACAACTTTTAGGTAAAAAAATGAAATATTTTCAAAGTTTATGAGTCCATTCGATGAAAATTTTTGGATTTGATTAATAGTTTGTTTATCTAAAAATTAATTATTTCTCTTTTTGATTACAAACTCTTCCATTAGACTTATCATCAAAAGGCTATCGCGTGATTTCAGCCGAATATCCGACTTATTGGACTTTAAGGGAATTTTTGAGTGGTTTCTCTAAACTATTGGATCACTTGAATTTAGACAGAGTTCACATATTGGGTGCGTCTCTCGGAGGATTTCTGGCTCAGAAATTCGCTGAAAGCACTGCTCACAGCCCTCGCGTCCAGTCGTTATTTCTGTGCAATAGTTTTGCCGATACCTCTATTTTCAATCACACCGATTCTGCTGTTATGTTAGTTTTGGATTTTATTTCTTTTCATTCACATTAATTGAGATTTTTGATTCATATTTGTTCAGGTTTTGGATGACTCCCAGCGCTCTTCTCAAAAAGCTAGTGATGGGAAGCAAAGCTATGCAATCTTTTTCGACAGACCAGTCAATTATAGATGCCGTTGAATTCATGTCTGAAAAATTGGACACTTTATCGCAATCAGAACTGGCCTCAAGACTGACCCTTAATTGTGTCAATTGTTATGTCGAACCTCAAAAATTACATAATTTAAGCATAACTGTTATGGACGTAAGTCTTGACACGCATTTATTTTTCATGTTTTAATCAACTAAAGCCATTAATAATTTGATTTATTATGTTATTAAATGTCGAAAATAATAATTTATTTTTTTTATAAATAATATTAATGTTTTATAACAAGTACTTAATGATAAAATAGAGCTAAGAATCTATTCTTTACCGCTATTTATAACATGATTTGAATGCTTATAGAATGAAATCTAAACAATTAAACGTTTGCTTTAGGTCTTCGATCAGTGCGCGTTGAGTCAAAACGCACGCGAAGAACTTTATAAACTATATCCTGACGCCAAAAGAGCTCATTTGAAGAGTGGCGGAAATTTCCCTTATTTGAGTCGATCAGAGGAAGTGAATATGCACCTCATCATTCATTTGAGACAATTCAAAGACACTAAATATTCGGCATTTTCTGATGATATTGAAATCGCAAGTCCTGCAACGATCGACTCGAATGATAGATGACTTCGATTATTATTGAGTATTAAATCGATTTAATATTCGACTATTAATTCGATAAATCAATGTTATTATCCTATATTGAAGTGTCAAATGAAGCTCTAATTAAGTGATATTTATGAGTGATTTTGATATCAGATAATAAGCAAACATTTAAAACATGTTTTACTTTTATAGCCCTATTATTGATATAATTTTCAACTATTGTTACACTTTTGATAAGAAATGATCGATATTTAAAAAAATTTTATAATAAATTGAATTAAATTTAACAATAAATTTAGTATTGAATGGATTAATGCGACAAAACGTGTCTTCCTTTAAGAATTCTTCTCATAATCATATTTCTTCCGTTTTGAGTCGAAATTCTTTTATTCCATCCGTGTTTTCGAATTCTCTTCACTTCTGAAGGCTTCTCGAAAAACCAACGGACGTTCCCTCGGATCTGATGATTACAATTACTTCCAATTAGTGATAAACCGTTTATTAAACTCAGAGAACTTCTCATTAAACTCATTATTAATTCACGTGTTATATTATTTTCAACCAATTATTCGATAATTTCTGTCTTTTTCTAAAATAAGTAATTGATTTGATTTTCAATTTTTTCAAACAAATTATTTAATACTTTATAAAAGACTTACCAATAGTTTAAATCTTAAAAAATAATTGATTTTGAATTAAATTTGAATTCATTAACAATATTAGGAAAAAAACATATGATTTCCGAAAATTTTTAAACATAAATTATGTCTTAAATATTGAACATATTTATAAAATAATAATTTAATTAAATCTCTGAAAGCATTCATAAAATTGGATTCATTTTCCTTTGATTTTGAAAAAATATTAATTTTGAAAATAAAAAAATTGTCATCGAATTAATTACTTTAGAATTGAATCAAAAATAAATTCAAAATCATTTAAACATATTTTATGTGATAAAAGATTCGTTTCCATAGAAACCAAAGACAAGACTTTATAAGACAACCAAAGAATTGAACATTTAATCAAATAAATAGTATTAATAATGAAATTATAATAACAAGAAATTAATGGAAAGCAATTTAAAGAAAAACAACGAATTAAATGGTCTCTTATCTAATGTTCATTCAAGATATTTGAAGAGATGTTTAGATTTATTGCCGCCATCTTTGGCTGTACTCGACGTCAGCCGGTATTCATTCTAATTATTATAATTATTATTAATTAATTAATTAAATAATAATTAAGTTTTAATCCTTTAGCCTAACGATAGCCTTCTTCGCGATATCAGGACTCGATTTATTGGATAGTTTGGATCTAATTAATGATCGAAAACAACGTATTATTGAATGGATTTATTCGTTGCAAATATTGCCGAAAAACAGTTAGAAATGAATTTATTCTAAATTAATAAATACTATATTTTGTTTATCTCAAAAGGCAATGATTGCGGTCATCATGGGTTTAGGGGTTCGACAGCCAATGGAATCGATAATGTCTACGATTGTGGAAATCTAGCGATGACTTATTGCGCACTTTCTTCGCTTGTAATACTCGGCGATGATCTCAATCGAGTCAATAAAACTGCTATTATTAATGGACTAAAAGACCATCAATTAGATGACGGCAGGCATGAACTCATTCAATGATACTTCACATAAGTTTTAAAATAATTATCTTTATTTAGTTTCGTTCCCGTTATCTTTGAAAAAGAAAACGACATGAGATTTGTTTATTGCGCGACAACTATTTGTTATATACTTCAAGACTGGTCAGGAATAGATATCGAAAAAACAGTTTCATTTATCAAAAATAGTTTGGTTTGTATTTTCAAAATTAAAATTAAAAAGTATTGAAATATATTGATTGGTTCGTTCAGAGCTATGAGAGTGGTTTCGGTCAGGGACCAGGTCATGAAAGTCACGGGGGCTCAACCTATTGTGCTTTGGCTGCGCTCACTCTTATGGATCAATTGCATAATGTATTAACGCGTAAACAAATGGCATCATTGAAAAGATGGTGTCTTTTGAAGCAAAGCGATGGTTTTCAAGGAAGACCTAATAAAGATACAGATACTTGTTATTCGTTTTGGGTCGGAGGGGCTCTCAAATTAATTAATGCTTACAATTTAGTCAATATTGAATCAAATGAACGCTTCATATTAGAGACTCAAGATTTGATAACTGGAGGTTTGGCCAAATATCCAGACAGTATTCCGGGTAAATATTTTTGATCACTTTCTCTAAATATTTAGTATCTCTAATAATGAGTTTATGGTCAGATCCTATGCATACATACCTCGGGTTAAGTGGTTTGGCTTTAAATTCAATGAATAATGCATTGCTTGCGGTCAATCCAGCTCTCAATATAAGTGAAAGAGCTGTTAAACACTTAAAGCAATTACACGCTCAATGGCTTACCAGTTAATTGTTATTTTTGTCATTTTAATAAACATTTAAATATATTTTTTCATCATTAAATATTTTTATATTTCGAACAATTTCTTTTTCGATAATTCATTTTTAAAGTTTTAATATTAAATTTTATATTATTGTATTCAATATTCAATTCGATATTCGTATTGTTTTGAATTATTTATATTCCTGTTTGCAATAATTATTACGACTATTATGTTAAATACCTATTTGTTATATATTTTCACTGTTTTTCTATTAATCAGATGTAAAAATTTATTTTCTCGATAGATATTAAATTCAATTATTTTTGAATATAAATATTCACAGATTTAAAATATACACAAATAATATTTACTTATTTCGCAACGAATCATATTCATCACTGATCACTGATAATCACATATTGATGCTATAAAGAAGTTGTTTTCAAACTTTTTCGCTCGCATAGATACTCATATTAATAATTTTTTACTCAGAGACCAGTAATGAGTTTGAAAACCGGTGCTCTAAAGCATAAATTTTTTAATAATTGAAAATAAGAAACTTATCCTTGAGTTTGAATGTGAAAAATCAGATATCATTGATTTATTTAAAAGGAGAAAAATAAATATCAGTTAATGCTTTAAGCTCTTAGAGTCAATGTGAAGAAAAACTTAATCCAATGCATGTCTGCGAAGTATGAAAATATTCTTAGAAAATAATTGAACTCAATTTAATTCAACTCATGAATGAAATATTTTTTTATTCACACTTAATTTATCTTTTTCTGTCTCAAACTTAATATAATTATTAATTACTGTAAGCATTAATTTTGCATTTATTGAGTGCATCAGAATTTTGAAAATTTGATATCTTTTTAATTTATAATATCAGATAACATTAAAACTTTCAAATTGCAAAAAACTATTCGATAAACAAAGAGTATCTATAATTGCAAATGAAAAAAGTTTTTTATACAAAATCATTATAACTTCGATGTTAGGAGGTGGACCTAATTCAATACCCGAAGGCATCCACTGCTCCTTACGACTCAAATTTCTCTTGATTAGGAGTAAGTGAAAAGTTATTCGTTTTTCGAAATCATTTCTTAAGTTCATCTAAATTTTGTTTGAGGTTTATTGATGTCTGTTTATAAGCTTTACAGTTGAAGTTCAGCCCACATTAAGACCTTATCCTTGAAAGTATGCTCAAGGTTCTAGAGCAATAAAAAACAGTATAGTTATTAACTTCGTTTAGTTTCGATGAGTTCGACCAATACTGACTATTTATCATTTTAGTAAATTCGCATAAAATCTCTCTCTCTCTCTCTCTCTCTCTCTCTCTCTCTCTCTCTCTCTCTCTCTCTCTCTCTCTCTCT
>JAQIWZ010001958.1:0-10230 GCA_034697245.1 Malaconothrus monodactylus
CTTGTTATTCATATTGGGACTAAAACGTTGAAAGCTATTTGTCGGGACGGACGAGTTATTAACATGTCATATGAGGCACAGGAATTGCGTTATTTATTACTTAATCAGGTAATCAATAAATATAAGTTTTGGTGTCAATGAGTTGAGGAATTATTGTATTCGCGCTGACCAACAAAAGAGACATTTATTATAAGATAAACTACAAATATAAGTAAATTTGCATTATGTCAGTGCAAATAGTGTTAATATATTTGAATGTGAGCACAATCGCAACAATACAATAATTCAATTCAAAGATCGCCTTTTGGAGCTCACTTTTAGATTCTGAACCACAACAATGCGCTACAAAAGGCGATCGACTCCAAAGTGAATCCAAAAGTTTTAAATTTAATTAATTACAAATTGATTGATAGGTATCTCAACATCAAGTATTTGCAATTCAAGCCCTATCAAAACCAATGGGTTGGAAAGTATTGTCACTTAATATAAATGTAGGTGTGGGTCATGTCGAACCCATAGGAACCGCTTCTTCCATAGTCTTAGTTTCGCCAAATGGTGATCGGTATGTATTCATTATTCAATGAAAACACTTTAATATTTTGAATATTATTATTATTTTTTTTAATTAAAGCATAATTGCCATAAGATGTGGACCTCATTCAGGAATTGAAGTGAAAATATCGTCGTCTCCTCAGGAGTTCTATCCGAGCACTTTAGTTCGTGACCGCAAATGGCAAAACTTGAGCGGAAGTTTTCGTGAAGTTTATTGGGAAAAAATACAGGGAAAAAATTTCATCAGCAAAATTGAATACTTAATGGCCAGTTTAGCCACTTTTTGAACCCCTGTTTCTTCTATTTCTCCATACAATAAAAGAAAAATTGATGAAAATTTAAAACATTTTCAATTGTATATATTGGTTAAGAAAGTCTTAACTACAACTTTAATTTATTTTAATACTAAATTTGAGTTCGAAATATGAATTGTTTTATTACTTTTACTTAAATACTTTTGTAAATTTATCAAATTTTTGATTAAAGTTTGTCCAAATTTTGGACAAAAATCAAAATTTTAATTTTGTGTTTTTGATTCTTTATAATAAAGTTTAATATGCAAAAAATATTGTAATTTAACGCTATAAAGTTTCGAAATTATCAGTATCAAGTCATGCAAATAAATTAAAAGATTTAATTAAAGCAATAATACAACGCATACATTGAGATAAAATAGATAGAAATAAATTCTCAAATTATTCTAGTTAAGCATTAATATTAAAAACAAAGTCTAAATATTGAAGGTCTAATGTTCTAATATTAGGTAAAAAAGTATAGCTTAAGAGAACGCAAGTCAAACATAAGTAGGCCTGGAGGGGATGCGTATTCACTCTTGTATGACTTTGAGCAATGGTGTTTTTCTATCAAAATTATTATATGTTTTTGTGATCGTTTTCTATTGCAATACTCAAACAGTGGTAACTCATAAACTGCTACTCATAAGTCCACAGTCCGTATAAATAATTTATTGAATATTTGAATAAATAATGAATATTCTCACAAAATTTGTTGTCAATTTGCTCTTTCACTCAAATATTAAGCGTTGGTATTAAATTTAAATGAGATTAATGTAATTTTGACATAAGCTTTCAAGTTTTGTTTACAAGATCTTCAAAATGACACTTACGGCACAATATCGTCCCTATCGCGGTAATTATTTTGAAATATTTTCTAATTTTTAATGTTAATGTGAAATAAATGAATGACAATTCACTATATTTAAGATTTAAATATTTATTTATAAAACCTTAACTAATGTTAACGCATATAAAACCCTTATTGAGATAATGTCTGTTTGTATTAAGATGAAGAAGGACTCGACGGTTTGGACAACGATCACTTGGCCTGGTCTGATCACGAACCTGGAACTATACAAATTTACGAGAAAACGACTGAAGATCTTCCTTTTACATCGAATAGGCGATTGATGTTCGGCGTAATAATGCTATCGGTGCTAACTTTATTAGCAGGATTTTTAATTGGATATTTCGCACACACACAGCACTCAGAATGTGTTCCTAATTTGGTCAGTCTTTTAAATAATTAATTTTAGATTTTCATTCATTAATGATTAAATCCAATTTTTCAATTATAGGCTCTTTCATTGTATTCTGTACGCGATGAAAACCCCTCAATAAGAGCTAAAATATTGAAGAAAATAGACTCAGAATCAATTAGAAGTGTTGTCCGAGAATTCTCAAAAGAGCCACATATGGCGGGCTCGCAAAATGATCTCAAGCTTGCGATTCAAGTAAAAGACTTTCTTCATGCACATAATTTCGATAAAATTCAAATGAAAAACTACTCAGTTTTGCTTTCTTTGCCTGACAACGAGAACCCAAACTTCATTGAACTTATTGACGAAAATGACAATAAGACTATTTATTCATCTCTTAATAATAATACTAAACAAGGAAATCATCAAAACGCCTTTTGTGCCTATTCTCCAGCGGCTGATCTTATGGTGAATTTATAAAAAAAATATTTAGAAAAAATGTTTAATAAATAAATTTATATTTGAAAATAGGGTGATATAATTTTTGTCAATTATGGCCGACTTAATGACTATCAAATACTTCAAAGCGTGTACAACATAACTAAAGATACTATTGCAGGCAAAATCTTAATAGCAAAACAATTCCATTTGACTGCTGACGAACAAGTGAGAAAATTATTTTTTTTATTAAGAAACTTATTTCTATTTAATTATCATTTTGTTATAAACTCTAATAATTATTGAACTTAATATTTTTTCATTTCTGTGTTATAGCAGTCATAAGTCCTTATATGACTGACTGATAAAAGTCCTTATATTTGATGTCTGATTTTCATTATTACTTTTAATTAAAGATGATATACGCTCAACAAATGGGTGCTTCAGCTTTGCTGCTTTATCCCGATCCAGAACATTATAATCCTCCAAAACTAAATCTCAATCCGTTTCCGGAATCACCGTATATGCCATCAGATGCAGTACGTCTTGACTCCATACTATGGAATGGAGCAGGAGATCCACAAACGCCAGGGTTTGTCAATTTTACGATTCACTCTTCAATCTACCATTTGCTTTATGAGAGCTTTTTTTTAATAAAGAATTCAATTTTTATTCATTTCGTAGATATCCAGCGACGCCATACGCTTATCGTTTGCCCTTACAATCAATACGATTGCCGAGGTATGAGTTATTTTAATGGATTATTAACAATTTATTAATCATAAGTCATTTGATTTAATAGTATTGCAGTCCAACCAATAAGCTATTCGACAGCTTATGAAATATTACGAAGACTTTCCGGACGTGAAGCTCCAAATAAATGGAAGGGAGGCTTCAATTTTACTTATCATTTGGGGCCTGGATTTCAAAATGAATCAAATTTAAAATTACACATTAAAATTAACAATAAATTAGTCAATAAAACAATATATAATGTTATCGGGTCTATAAGAGGTCGAGTAGAACCCGATAGATATGTAATTATTGGCAATCATAGGGATGCCTGGTTTAAAGGTGCTGTTGATTCAAGTGCTGGAACGGCCGCTTTTCTTGAATTATCTCGAGTTTTTGGTGATCTCCTCAAAGAAGATTGGCGTCCGCGCAGATCTATATTGTTCTGTAGTTGGGGCGCTGAAGAATTTAATTTGATTGGTTCTACCGAATGGATTGAAGAAAATGCGAAAATATTAAACGGAAGAGCAGTCGCTTATGTCAACTCAGATATTATTGTCATCGGAAATGATAGTTTAAGTGTTGCCGCTTCTCCTCTTTTATATCATGCAATATTCAACGCAACTAAAGAAGTTCCCAATCCTAATGATGAAGAAGAAGCTAAAACTGTTTATGAAAAGTGGTTAATCAGTTATCCATTAATGAGAAACTCAACAGATATGCTGTTAAGACCTGGAATAAAACGAAATACTTTCGATGATTTCTCATCTGATTATGACTTAAATGACTTGCCGAATGTGAACAAACATTTCAAATCCGAAGAACCGAATGAATCCGGAAATCTACTCAAAAGCTATATGGAATCTGCAATGCAAGAAACGCGGCCTAAAGTTCGTCAATTAGACATGAGAAGTGCTTACGCGCCATTCTTCACGATTGCTGGCATTCCTGCCGTAGATATTACTTACGCTAATGTTAATGATCTGAAAAATGAGGCAAATTCTATTGATTTTATGACTTATCCTCTTTTGCACACTCAATACGATAACATTGAACTGATTGAAAAATTTATTGATACCGATAATTATAAATATCATAAGGCTGTCACTCAAGTTCTCGGAGAGATTGTCAGAGATTTGGCGGATTCTCTATTTATACCTTTTAACTTATTAGATTACGCCCAAGTCCTCAAAGACTTCTACATAACATTACATATTCACACAGAAAGTATACTTTATAACAATGGAGTTAATATAGGTATAAGTCATCAAAATTTATTTTGTTTCATTCATGTATTAAACTGTTTTTATTGAATCTACGTTTAGAATTACTCGACTCAGCCATTCAAAACTTCACAACAGCTGCAATTAAGTTTCATTCAAATCAAGACAAATTAGATTTTACTGAGTAAGGCCTTCACTAACTTATCGCTAAATCATAAATCATTAAATTGAAATTTGTTTTTATTAAATAAAACATTTATTTCCAGCCCAATGGCTATAAGAAGAGTCAATGATCAGCTTTTATTGCTTGAAAGAGCATTTCTTGACCAGAACGGACTTCCGCGCAATGCATTGAAAAGGCATATTGTTTTATCTGAGAGTGAAACGAATGCACCCTATGATGAAATGTTTCCCGGTTTAATGGATGAGTTCACACTTTTGTTACATCAGTCGGATAACATTAAACATTCCTGGAGTTGGGATGTTATTAAAGCGCATTTTTCTATACTTGTCTTTACCATTCAAAGCGCAGCTGAAACTATTGGCGATGTCGTCTGAATTTCGTCTCAACTTATCGGTCTATTTAGTTCTCATTCTCTCTCTTTAAATATATTTTTAATTTAGATTATTTACTAAATATATACAAATTATTTACTGCTTTCGACTTTTTTTTTTGATTGTATTTTGTAGTAATGAAGAGTGATTCTGTGATTATTGGAGATAATGCCTGAGTTTACTTTTGATTATTTTGATTAAGGGTTAAATCCAAGTTTTAAAATAAAAATTAATATAAACTTAATTCATTAGAATCTTATCAATTATGTGTAGTTATTTGTTATCCTATTTTTAATCAGATTCAACTCAATCTTTCCATTTGGATAAGAGTTTGACAGTCACAGTCCGAGCATCTATTCTAAGTTTTCAAGACTTTAACTTATTTATAAATCTTTAAATTCAAAATTTTAAATTTAGGGCTAAAATGAAGTTCTAAAAAGTAGTTTCAATATTATTGTAAAAACTTTTACAAACTTTTGCTAAAACGTAATGAAAAACTTTTTTCAAAAAATTGATCTCAAAAATTACAGTTTGACACCATTTCGAAAGCACTGCTTCGATGGTATTCATAATATTTAAGTGTTTGGATTCCGATTAACTTCGATTTTGACGGAACCAGAATTTAATGAATAATTTCTATAAACGCATTAAACAATCAATGCTTTAATTGTGACAAAATTGAAGCGATATTTCCTCTAAAACTTTATAAAGATTTCATTTCTGAAAAGTGGAGTAATTTATAAAAATGTAAAATAATTATAGAGTTATTACAGAATATTAGAGAATAATTCCGTGAATTTATGGGGACTTGAGTGGGTTTGAAAATCGAGTTGAAAACTGGACTTAAATAAAGGGAGTATAGAATGAAAGGCCCAAAAGGTGTCATCTATTGGTCTAAAAGTGAGTTTATTATTGACAATACAATAAATATCATAAAAATGGTGGTTATATTCGGCGGTATTTCTCTGTTTTAACCATTATTTCATTAAAACTATTGATTTTAAGCTATTATTTAATAAATTGACTTAAGAAACAATTGAATGACCAAAAAATGCGAACAATTTTGAAATCATTGGACGACAAACACAAAGAAGTGGAACTAAATGTCGGAAAGACAACACTCGGAAGAGGAGCTCTTCTTGACGTAAACCTAATTATTATTATTATTACTGTTGTTATTATTGTTATTATTATTATTGTTGTTGTTTTTATTATTATTTATATATTTTTTGTCATTGTTTTCATTTTATTTGTTTTGTTTCTATCATTCTATTAATCTCTTCACTCTTTCGTTTATTAATATTTATTTCTATTATAATTAACAATTGATTGACGTATGAATTACTATATTATAAATTGTTGTCATAAATAGTGTGTCGATAAGAAAGTGTCCCGAAATCACGCCTTCATTGAGATGACAAATAGCGGAGAAATATTTCTGACTTCGGTTTGTACAAAAACTTATATTAATTTAAATAAATAATTTTTGAGTTAATTTCAAACAATTTCAATTGTATTGAATTAATTCGTGTTAGTGTCGGCTTTAATTAAAAATAAATAATAAGTTGATAGTAATGTAAAAAATAAAAATTAATTGAAATGATTTAATGAATAGCAACACGTGAACCCCTGTTTCTACTATTCAAATGACGCGAACAGTACTCCAAAAGTAATTAAGAAAGATATGAACCAAAAGCTAAGCGATGGCGACATTTTCAGTTTGTTGGCCAACTCTTATAAATACCAATTAATCATTGAAAGCGATAACAAACCCAATAAAACTGAAAACAATGAGTCCAAGAAAAGCGACGATAAAGTCGAGGAATCGTCTCTTAATGGAGAAAATGATAGTTCAAAGAAAGAATTAAATGATAGCAAATCTGAAGTCAAAAAAGTTGATGACGACGACGACACTAAAGACAATGATTCGGTCGCCTCTGATGTCAAGAAAAATGATATCAAAAAAGCTTCGGATGAGAAAAATAAGCGAAAACCTAAAGAAGTTGAGGACAACGAAAATTCTAAAGTAAAACAAAAGAATCACAACGAAGACGATGAAGAAGACAATGAAGAAGACAATGAAGTTATTAAAGAAAAGGAAGTTAAGAAAAAAGGGAGACCTCCCAAATCGGCTTCTCCTAAAAAGAAAGCCAAAGAGGAGAGTGAAGACGATTACAAAGAAGATAATGAAGATTTGGACGACGAAGAAGAGGAAGAAGAAGACGATGCCGAAAGTGATGAACCAAAGGCTGGAAAGAAAGGCAAGAAAGCAAAGTCCGCGCCTTCTTCTTCTAGAGGAAGACCGCGAAGAGCTTCACAGCAGCAAAAGTCGAGTACAAAAGTTTCACTCGACGACTACGTCGACAGCAATGACGAGCTTTGGGAAAGTGATAGTGAAGACGACTACAAACCTAAACGCGGACGAAAAAGAGGTGGTGGAAGTAGTGGTTCGGGCAGCGATTGGGAAATGGAACACAAGAGAGGCGGTCGAGGAGGAGGTCGAAAGAAATACGACTCTGCGAGCGATTCCGACAGCGATTGGGGCACTAAGAAAAAGAAGGTTTGGATTTGATTTCAATTATTAATTGACTTTATTTTTTGATTAATTTTTAAAAATTTTTTAAATTTATTTTTTTAATTTTTTAATTATTTTTTTTAAATTTATAGAAAACACCCAAAAAGCCTGCAAAGCGTCGCCAAAAGCCTACCCGAAAGTCTCCTCGAAAACAAGTGAGTGAATCGGATGAAGATAACGATGATCTGAATGATGACGACGAAAATGATAAACCGAGAAAGTCGTGTCAATCCGGCAAAAAGTGTAACAAAAAGAATGCAAATCATCTCAAAGACTTCTCACATCCCGGAGATTCTGATTATCAATCAGATGGTGAAGAGCCAGAAAGTGATGACGACTATAAAGATAGCAAACCCTCAAAAAAGGCGTCACCTAAAAAAGCTCCGGTCGGAAGACCTAAACGAGAAGCTGCAAAACGAGGTTTACTTTTATAGCTCAACCTATTTTGAAACTTAAGATTTTGTTTTTTTACAGGCGTTAAAAAAAGAACACGCGATGAAGAGGAAGACGAAGACTTTTCAGATGAAGAGCTGGAAGAGAAAAACTCTAAACGCAAACGATCTTCAAGAAAAGCGGCCGATTCTGATGACGAACAAGAATCAGATGAAGAAGATATTGACAGTCTTGTCAAAGAGGCCAAAGGGTTTGTGCGCAACAAGAGTTTGGCCAAAAAAGTTTGAACACAACAAAAAAAGACAAACACATCACTGACTCATCATTGATATTATATAAACATTTTTGCTATTTTTCAGTTCATTTATAATACAAGTACTTTTAGCCGTTAGTAAGCGTTCATTTACTGATGCATTTTTATCTTATTATTCGTGCTCTCATGCGCTCTATTCTTAAGGCTTATTATTTTGCACAAAATATTTGTGTTTTCATGTTTTTACGATTAAACTTCACTTTTTTCATGACTGTTCATAATTTTAAATGATTTTCAGAAATATGTCGATATTATTATTATTATGACTTAGTATTTGGTGATCAATAAATTTTAAACAATTCATTTGATTAAAGAATTGATTTCATTATTTCAATATCTAATGAACAAAAGTTTAATCAAATTTTTAATTTATAATACAATTTTACAAAAAATGACAATTTCAGATATTGTAGAAACAGTCCATTTGATTTGTTTCTACATTTTCTGAATCTTCTTCTAATGGTCTTTTGATACCTCCTATTAATTAGAAAACAGATCAAAATATAAGTCAAATCAAAGACAAATCAATTTATTTGATACCATTAGAAGTTAGAGGAATTCCTCTGGCATTGAGAATGGGCTCATATTCGATGAGTTGACGCCTAAATCCTTCGTTCGGGAAAATACAGAATCTTCTTCTTTGAACCGATCGAATGGCTTCGGCAGAAGTGAGACCTCGAGTTTCCATAACATATGCGATGACAAGAGCAGCGCTTCGAGAAATGCCAGCATTTCCGTGAACTAAAACACTTCCCTTATTAGCCAAACACTGGTCTATGAATTGCCTCACCTTTTAGTCAATTATTAATTAATTAAATAGTAATTAAATAGTAATTCAACTGAATTAATATTCATTACAATTGGAAAATATTGAATGATGTTTTGTGTGGGGGCGTCCGCGATGTCCAAAACCAAATAATTGAACTCAATTTGATCGAAATTGGGTCGAATCCAATGCGATTCGATGTCTTGACGAACGCATATTATGTGAGTTATGCCACAGTTCTTCAACTGATCCCTCTTTACATTCAATTAATTAATCAATCAATTAATAGACATTAAATACTATTTTAAATAATTGATACCTTAGTCTTGAGCGCTGACGCGTACGGACCTAACCATACATTTGGCACTATTTCTTGCATTTCTCGTCTCATATGATATTCCCATTCCTTTTGATTCAAATAATAATCATTTAATTTAATCTCAAACTAAAATTCATAATAGAAGTCATACAAAATTGGAAGAGTTGTCGACATTGAGTCCATCGGTTCTGTCGTTTTCATTGATATCTTCATCATTAATGTCTTGATTGCAATTATTTTTATTATTTGAATCAATAGTAAAACGACAGTTATTTTGCAACGAATTTGTCATTTCTTTGCATAAATATAAATAAGTATCTAATCGTTCATTAGTTTTAATAAATATTTAACAAAATTTAATTTTATATAAATTGATTTAAATGTTTAAAAAATGATGAAATGTTTATTTACTTCTATTTACACTTTGAAACTATTTTTCTTTAATTTATGTTTAGAATGGAATCCAATGGCAACTAATAATAACTCTATTGTAGAGATGTTTGCCTTCACTTTAAACTGAACTTTATTTATGAACTTTTTTTTAAAGTTTTCAAAACTCGTCAATTTTTAATTCATTATTAAGACTCGTGACAACCATTAATTAAATTACATTTTAATTTTTGTTAATAATAAATTGTTTATATATAGACTGAATAGCACTAAACGCTTCTAATGATTGATTAACAGCTACTGAGTTATGCCTTATATATAAGTGAAAGATATGTTAATTTTGAATAAAAGTCTAAAAAATATTCAATTTATGACTTGCGTTCAGTTGAGTTAAAGTATGAACTAATTGTACGTCAGGTTCGTCTCAATATATTATGAACTGAAAATTTTTTAAAGTTGTTCTAAAAGTTTAAGGACTG
>JAQIWZ010001959.1:0-10229 GCA_034697245.1 Malaconothrus monodactylus
GATTCAGAAAATGTTAAAACTATTTTTCAAATAAGAAATTGAAATTAAATCTTTTGTTTACAATTTTTCAGTCCTTAGAAAACTATTTATCGGTAATTCAAAAAAGCAATTTTGTTAAGTTCTAGTCTACGATAATAGAGATATTGGGCTTATTATTAAGAATTGAATCATTTGATCGGTTCCAAGATATCATTGCCATCGAATACTTTTATTTTGCACTTTGAATATATACTTTTTTTTCTAAATTATAACTTTTTTTGTCAGAAATTCAAATAAATTTTAAATATTTTATGACTTAAAGTATTCAAAAATTGATTGACTCATAGATTTGTAAACTAATAAAATCCTTTTGAATAATTCATATGAAGTGTAATTATCTACTATTATGTAATCATTACAACTATCCGATAGTTCGATGATTTCTTACTTTTAATAATCTTTTATGAAGTTTTTAGAAATTAATTTATGACTTATAAAACTTGTACGAAACAACTTCATAATAAAAACATTACAAACGCCATAACATATCATAACTCATTCACAAAAACTAAATAAAATATATTATTTTATTTAATTTATTTATTTATTTTAATATAAAAATCGATCCTTATATCTGAGAAAAATCGAAAATTAATAAATTTTCTCCTTATAATTGAGTAATTTTGAGCTCTCAGAGAAAATAATGAAACAATACAAAGTTTTTAAAGGATTGGTTCAGTCATAGTTTTGAATCAAAATGATAAGCATAAATAGATGTAATAATTTCTACTAATGCTTATAAATAATTTATTGTAAATTAAAACTAATGCATTTCAATTGAGATATTATATAGATAAACACTCCTTATTAATTATTCAAATAATTCTTATTTATAACACATTATATTACAATATAAACACATAACTCTATAAACGACGACAATTGAAAAATAATACTCAAATGATTTTTTAAATTGAAATTAATAACAGAGATCGAGAGATCAAATAGCAATCAAATAATTTTTAAACAAAAAAGTTATTTTTCAATAAAACCATTTTTTCATAGAAATATTTGATAAAAGTCTCAATATTTGTCTCGAGTATATATTATAAATCAAATATAGTATGACTTAAATTGCGAGTTCAAAAAACGAAAAGGCAATTGTTGAGCATAGAGTTGATGTATTAATTAAACATGTGAAATTTAGATATCAAATATATAAGTTTAGCATTATATAATCTATGCCTTAATATTTGAAATGCTAACTCTAGCGTTAGTTACTTCTTCAAGTAACTCAAGATATTCTAAAATAGAGAATTCCTTATTTTTCTAAATATAAATCTAGACCTTAACTATACTAAAAAAAACTGTCACTAACTTCTGAGTGGAGTTGTATATAATTTTGCTTTCAATTTTGTGTTACATTTCTCAAGTTATTCTTTAAAGACTTCAATAAAAACCTTCATTGAGATAATGAAGTGTTTTATTGAAATTGAAAGTTCAAAAATTCATATAATATTAATTTTGAGTTTAAAATTTGAAATTAAAAAAAAATAAAATGATTTCATTTATTTAGAGGCAATTTCAAAGAATTGTATAGAATTCTGGAAAGTCACAATTTTAGTGCAACATCTCATCCAAAGTTACAAACGCTATGGCTTAAGGCTCATTATATCGAAGCAGAACGTCTTCGCGGACGTCCATTAGGAGCAGTTGGGAAGTATCGGATTAGACGCAAGTTTCCATTGCCTCGAACAATATGGGATGGAGAGGAAACATCTTATTGTTTTAAAGAAAAATCTCGAAATGTTTTGCGCGAATGGTATGCTCACAATCCTTATCCTTCTCCTCGAGAAAAGAGAGAATTAGCTGAAGGCACAGGACTTACAACAACTCAAGGTATTGAATATCAGATTAAATCAGTTTTCACTTCATTTTAAGATCAAAATAAATGATTGAATTTCTTTAAAAATATTTAATTTCTGTTTATTTAATCTCTTTTAGTGAGTAATTGGTTCAAAAATAGGTGCGTTATTATTATAACTTATATTAAGTTAAAATTACATTTGTTTACACTTAATTGAAATTGTTTTATAAATAGGAGACAGAGGGATAGAGCCGCTGAAGCTAAAGATAGGTATGCGCTCAAAGTTAAAATAGGTTTATGAATAATTAACGAATGCGATGCAATAACCAGTTATCTGTTTGCAAAAGTGAATCACAGATAACGAGTTATTACATCAATAACTTTGTTATTATTCATCAATTAATTTCTCATTAAGTCTGTTCTTAAAGTCAAAGTAACTAAAAAGAAGTTTCAATATTTAAAGGGATCCGTCGGATAAGACCAATTCTGGTACAAGTATTAAATCTGGATCTGGTGTCAAAGGCATCAATGATTCGTCGAATTCCGGCAATGATAGCGGCGATGACTCTTCGAATGAGGCGACATCACTGCGAACCAGTAGTGGTTCAGACCATTTAGTGCATAATATGGTAAATCATCACCAGTCGAATACAGGCCCACACCATCAACAGCTGAGTTCGGTGACAGTTGCGAGTCAATCAGCGGCCACTGCCACTCAATCAGCTCTCTATCATCACGGCTTTCGATTAAATCATCACCACATCGGAGCGGCAACACATCATTCCCACCATTTAGCCGATGTCGCGCCCTCTGCACTAGTCATGCACTCCGGAGGACCATCTGCTGAAACAATGCTTCAATTAAGTGCAGTGGCGGCGGCCACAGGAATCGATTACGGATCTAGTATTGGAGGATCGCATTCACAACTGTGAGAGACCATAAACTGTGTTTTACACATTCCAGCAATTATTAGGATTAATAGTAAATAATGATAAGTGAATAGTTAATTATCTAATTTTCGGTACATGAAAGCAGCGCACCTGCCATTATAGTTCATTTAACTCTTATTTATTATCAAAGACTATAAAGAGGTCAACTATTCCTCGCATTATTAATTAAAGACTCAATTTAAATATCTGTGAATTATTGAAATATTTGGTGATTTTTTTGGTCATTTAATATCCCTATTGTGTAAAAATGAGGTAAATTTAAATTAATTATAAAACTTAATTTTAAAAACTTAACTGAAACGTAACTGAAACGCATCGCAGTGGCACTCATTGTATATAATATTGAATATATATATAAAACACTGAAATATATTACATGCTGTTCGCTTTGAGTACTATAAATAGTAATTGTTAACTTTGGCATCTCTCTAACTATTGCTACAAAATCACTATAACATTACATTTTTCACGTTTATTTTAAAATTGCCAAATGTCTTGTCTTTGCGTTTCAACAAAAAAATTCAAAAATTCATGTCAATAGTAAAATTATAAATATTATAATTTAAATTGTTTGAAATACAAACAAAATTTTCTAATGTGGTGGCGAATTGTTAAGCACATAGAAAAGTGATTTTGATTGACAAACTATCGGTTGTATCGATCAGAGTCACACTTTGGTCGGGCCTTGATTTTAAAAATACTTATTATAGTACTTATAGTGCTACTGGAGCTGCAGTTAAGGGAACCGCTAACAGCTCCTAACCTGTAATCAGGGAGGCTCTCAACAAGACATCTCACAACCCATAACCAATATTATGTTTACTTATGCTTTGCCATAAAACATATAATTTAGCCCTTAGTTTAACTTTAATAACGGTCTACAACTTTGGTGGTCAATAGCCATTCAAATTCCTTACTTAGGCTTTTCTGGACGGTTGTCGCGTTTGCACAAAATGTTTCTGCTGTTTACAAAATTTTCTCTCAAAGTGAAAAAAAATGAATTGCGGGCAATGCCAGATCTTTTATATACAGAAAGAATAGATACAGAGTAGGCACTGTTGTAAGTTGTTGTATGTTTGGACCTTCAATAACATGAGAAGCATAGAGAGGCAATGCATTCATAGGATAGAGTCTCACCACAATCAAGATGCTTGGATGAGATAACAAACATTGCAAGTTCTTTCTTCTCTCTTCTGGTTGGTATAGCATCCCATTCCAGCTGCGTCTATGTATACGCTTTTTGATTTAGCCGCACACAAAACTGAGTTACCCCAATGTCTCGAATATCCTAATATCCTCTGAGCCCATCTACATATGCCTCGCTTATTAGGTGAGAGATATTGTAATCTGGTCTGAGCTAATTTCACAGCACAATAAAAACATTTCTTCTATTTCGTTCAATACCATATATATAAGCAGAGTATGTATGAGGCAAACGAGCTCTCGCTGTCTGATTGTTATCACAGATACTCTCGAATGCTTAGGGTTACCACCATTTCTGCCAGCTCTCAGTCTATAAGCTTGTCTCACATTCTTTGATAGAAGAGATAATGAATTTGTAGGCATTTAGTTGGTATGGGTTTTTGGTGAACTTTCAAAAGAGCACCCGTTTTATGAGAAACAGCTGTAATTGTCCAGACAGTGCAATCGGGGAAAACAGTTACTGTCTTATGTTTCACACAAGTGTTCAACACTTTCGAGCCTTATTATTATCGATTTACTATCGATTCACAGAAAAGATAAGAATTAATTATTTCAAAAAATATTAAATCATCTCAAATTTTCTGATCATATGTTAATAATAAACAATATAAATAATTTTATTTGAAATAGCAATAGAGCGACAAGAATTAATTATAAATAGTTTTAGCATTTGTTATGTTATTCCCAACACAGAGTTAGTCTTTTTGGCTCTCTTTCTAAGTTTAGTCGAAAGTGTGGTTCTTCTCTTATGCCGTTCCCTTTTCTGCATTTCTATCCCCTTCTGGGATTACAGACGCAACTTTCCCAAGTACACGGATGAAACATGACACCAGTGCATCCGTTTGCACTCCACAGAAAGAGAAGAGAAGAGAGAAGAGAAGAGAAGACTCTAACTTATAACTTACAGAACTTACAGAACTTACAGCACAAACGACGTAAACGCACAATATTTATATATGAAAAACCAATTCTAGTCCCACATCGCAGCCAATGGATCTTAACTGCGATTTTGGCAACCATTTCAATACACACTATGAGACACATGGCGGACACAATTTGAAATTCAACAGTAATCTGATTAAGTGCCTTCAAATATTTCTATTTATTTGACTTTTATAAACTTTAATAACATTTAACTAATATATTATTCACACTTAATTAATCTATAGATGTTTCAAATAAGTTTTTTTTCCTTCTCTTACTTGTATATCAATAAAACTTTAATTTTAAATTTACGCAAACTGAACTGAATCTAGTTTTATTTAATTATTTCTAATGATTATATTATACAGCGATAAATGAGTCTAGTTTTATCATTAGATTATTACTAGTATTTAATTAAAATATTGATTTAGAATTGCGCCTAAACTCAAAAACTAGAATTACAATAATTGGTTACTTGTTCGATAAATTGATTCCTGTATTCAGATTTATTTCGATCGATAAAAGCATTTTAGAGAACAATCTGAATCGTTCGCTTCAAATAAATGAATAAAAATACGTTTTTTGGTTTCAAAAATATAAAAATTTTAATTTTTCAAATAATCCAATACATTGGATAACACTCTTGACTATGTTAGACATAGAATCGCGTTAGCCTTTCTATAATATATAAGTAAAATATTTGATGCGAAATGAACCCCAGACTCGCCTATAATATTGATAGGGTTTGGTTGCGCTCATTCAATTTGAAAGTTGATTTCTCAATGAAAACAGATTGAATCCCCGTAACTGTCAATAAAAACATAAATTTATCTATGCTTTAAATATAGTAAACTTCGTATTTATTTTTGATATACATATTTAAACATTAGGAATAAAGCCTATTATTATAACTCATATCAATGTCGTTAGTTTAATGCAAACTTATGAATGAAAATTGATAATAAAATATCAAGTTTAATGTAACGTCAGTTGTATTCTCTGATGCATTCATTTTATAATTATTATGTGTTATCAAATGTCTTTAGATTTTGGAGAATAAGATACAGTTTTTTTAAGTTTATGTAATTAATCATCTGATCATAAGATATTTGAATTCATATTTGGATAAATAATATCTAATAACAAAATTTATTTTTGAAATATATCCGGAATTACAAGAAAGGCATAACTTATTTATTGAATTTGCATAGGAAGCAATCGGATTGATTTACAGCTGAATTTGCGATGATTTGAAGGATAAATCCAAAGTTTATTAACACAACTTTATTTGATGCATAACTATTTGACTTTTGGTAATTAAGTCCATATGAATGAATGTTTTCTTTAAGTTTGTTCTTCAAAATATGATTTGCAGTGATTTCGTTATAAGAAATAAACTTTTTCAACCTCTGAAATAAATAGTTTATGTATTTACTTAAATAGATGGATATTTAACAATCTCTAAAAATATAGTTCAAAAGTAATAATTGTGGATCATTTAATAAATGCAAAATTCATTTTGAAACTCGTAAAACTTAATATTATGCTAAAGCTTTAAAAGTAATTTAAGTTGAAAGTGCGTTTAGTTTGTTGTAAATGTATTTTATATTATAAATATTTGAAAGAATTGATTATACGAAAGAAAGAAAAAACTTGAAAAGAAACAAAACTAATTTATAAAACGGGTGGCGTTTCATGTAATAAGCGATGTATCACTAATGAGCAATCTTTAGAGCAATCTTTATCTTCTATCCTACAAATTAAGCGCATTCAAGAGTTGGTTAACAAAGTTTTAGTATCTCTTGGGGTGGAGATACAAGTTGATGTGCAACTGTAAATGAAACAAATAGATACTATGATCCCCTCAGAAGCGAAAAGGTGTCCAACAGCGGCGGCTAACAGCTAAACACAAAAAACTCGTTTATTGCAAATCTTGTTTTCTGTCACGATCGTGATTTATTAAGTCCCAAAATTGTAATCGAATAGCTTCTAAGGGGTCAACACTGAGAAATAAGTACTTTTAAGAGGCCTTGTTGGGAGATTCACTGCTGCGAGTCGAACGGGAGTGTACCTCAAGAATGCATAACAACAAAATTTAAAACCACAAAAAAACATACAATTTCAAGATTGCCAATATATCTGCCCGAATGTTCGTGTGTATGAATGTGTGCTGTGTGTGTGCTGTAGTTTATACAGTACTTTATACAGTACTTGTTTTCATTATCTATAATTCTTTCTATTAAACCATTAGTATATGAGTAACTGAATTATTTTCTGTGTCTTAAGGCATATTCGGCATCATTTTCTATGAGACATAAAATAGCCATTACTGACACTTATACTAACACTATCTTAAATCATACTTTGTCTTAAATAAATTATTCTTAAAAATAACTTTACATTACATTACATTATATATTGTATATATTTTAGGTTTTTGTTATAAAATTTGTGGTATAATAAAGAGATCTTGGGTGGAGTGGGGTTTTGATGATCACTGTAGATATTGAAGTGGTTTATAACTCATAAGCTTTATCGCGATTGTAATGGAAACGAAGTTAGACAATAAGAAATATTAGGTCAATCAATCTTAAATCAACTCTCAAATTAAAGTCTAAATACGATGTACTCTTAAATTAGTTAACTATTAGTTAACTATTTAGCTCATCATTTGAAATAATATGCGAAACAAATGACTGAATGGTATTGTAAGTTAAATAATCTCTAGTTGTCAGTTATGTAGATGTGTGTAATATTGCACAATAGATATTATATGATTTAAACGCAGAAGGGGTCCAAAATCTGTTAAAATCGCAACAATGAATAATGGTTTTTCTTTGGTGGACAACCCGTCGATTTGTTTCACACCTGAGCCTAATTGCGTATTCAGCAAAATTTGCAATTGAACGCAAAGAAAATCGTAAAATTATGATCAATGTTTATGGTTCGGTTCTTGTGGTTCAGTCCGCATAATTCAGTCCTTATCATTCAGTCCTTATCATTCAGTCCTTATCATTCGTTCAATATTCTGCTGTTCATTCTATTGCTATTATGTTTCCATAAAATAACAACATATCTTAAGGGTTAAGGTGTCTTTATTTGCATATAAAGTTGTGTTACCGCTGTGTAAAGAATAGAGGTTGAGATCCATAAAATATAAGAACCCTCTTATGGAATATATTTAAGATTAAATGTTGTGTTCAGTTAATCGCACGTGTGAAAATGTATATATTAAATGGTTTAACAATTTGGACATAAAAAATAAGGTCTTAAGTTATAATCTGACACTATATGTATAGCATGACTGAGTTATGCTCAAAGTTTTACTCCAAAATCGCGAAAAGCCAAATAATCATTTCCGAACGCAATTCATTACTTCCGACTCAATCTTTTTGTTGAGCGCAAATGATCGGCAACGAAAAGAGAACCACATTATGATGATCACAAGTACCACCAATACCACCAACACAACAAAACTGGAATAGAAAAGGCGGCTCTACTCAAGAGACTCTTTGCGTGATATCATGAGACTAATAAAGAGTCAAAACATGCCTCACTCAAGTTTGGGCGAGTCTCCGAATCATCCATTCAATGATCATAAATCCCTTGTCCCTTATGAAACATCATAAAGATATCCAAAGAGAGATCATTAAATATTTAAAATATATATAAATCTGTGCATTTGTTGTCAATATTATTATAATTTGTTTGTGTGTGGGTTCATATCAGACACCGCTGTTATAATTATTGCATGAAAGCCATTGAGATTGTGTCCAAACAATACAATAGATATTCACAGCTAAGGGAGAAGATTCTGTAGAAGAACCTGTAGGAGGTTTCGATTCTACTCATTTAGTCATGTGAGCCAATGATGCAAAGATGCACTTGAATGCAGGTGCACTTCGATTATTGTTCAGATAAATACTATAGCATACGATAGCATACGATAGAAGTACACTATAGTCATGCTATAGCTCATGGTTTGCACAATGCTATTATAATTCTGGCTTTACAACAAAAACCTAATTACACAAACCGATAATGGCTTCAATAACACAAAAGATCAGCGAAAAGCCTCTTTTGTGGGAAAAACTAAACAGAAAAAAGGAGAGAGAAAAATAAAGAATGAAAGAAAAATTACTGAGGCTTTTGAGGGGCGGAAGGAGTGAGTGAAAGCAGAAAATATATATTATTGCAGACTTTGTATAAAAAGGGTTTTTCAGAGCATAACCACATAACAGGAAGCCTCCTTTGATTAGTGATTTATTTGCTTTTACGAACGTTATTACTATCTCTTCATATTTGATATAATGAATCTCAAATATATGACAATCAAAATAATGTTTGGAGAGATATATATATAAGTTAGCAAAACAACTCCATTTCAATCTACTTGCTATCAGTTTTTACACAATGAAAGACTCAACACTGATTTATTGGCTCTCTTGGATGCCTTTTTGTGACTTATACGGTTAGTGGCTCTCCAATAGGCAAAAAACGTCAAAAGCCGCTGCCTTTTATTGTAATAAAAGCAAAAACTGTTATTTTTTTCAAGAGCCACTCAAATCTCTATTGAACGAATTAACACTTTTTTGGAAGGCGAACACATGCTTTTGAGTGCTATTCAAATAATTGAGCGAAAATAAGTAGAAAAAAAAACTAAAATAACGAAAACAAATTATCAAAATGTCCAAAATCTAGTATTATTGCAAATATACTTTTAAACATCTCATTCTCCACAATATAATAAATCAAGGCGTCAACTGACAGCTTAAATGACAACTTTCATCAATTATTTACTGATAATGCGTGAAAATTCAAAGTTTCTCGTTTCCTTTTCAACATCGTTATTAATCATTGCACAACATAGTCGTGACCACATTTTATGCATAAAATAGTATAAAAAACATATTACATTATAAAAAGAAAGACTATTCGAGTTGTATAATAAGGGGGAATCAGGAGGTAGTGAAAAAAATTAACAGAATGAGAATGTTTTTTCTTTTTGTAATAATAAGTTATTAGTGTGTGTGCGATAGCGACATATGCATAAAGTGTTCTGTAATGTAATGTTATAGTAGTGTTATAGTAGTGATACTTTAACATATTGTTATAAAATCATATATTGTGTTTTTATGAAAGATAGAATAATGAAACTTATATAAATTTATTACAAAGCAAAAGATAATGCCTTTTTTTGGTTAAATGTGTTGCGTAAAAGTGGCAAATGAATTAGATTCAAATACGTGCGAGAGAGAGAGAGAGAGAGAGAGAGAGAAGGAAAGAGAGAAAGAGAGAGAGGGAGG
>JAQIWZ010001960.1:0-10228 GCA_034697245.1 Malaconothrus monodactylus
AAGAATGAAATTTGATTTTGAACCCATATTTTTAACTGTTTTGATATAAATTAGAATTCTCTCTCTCAGAAAATTTTTGTAATCTCTTATGTCTCGAACTTTGAAATTGGGACTTAAATTTCTACTTAAAACTTAAAGCTTAAAAATCTATTTACTCGTCATTGAAAGACTTTTTCTATTGAATTGAAAGAATTAAATTGAGTTCTTATTCCAATAATTAAAACTGATTGCAGGTTAAGAATATTATTTTGAATTTCACTATTGCTTAGCTTTGATTTTTTTGCGCACAAAGTCATATATTTGGAGGGAAAAAAGCAAAAATAATCCATGAAATAAATTAATCATAAAAATTGTGGAGCGAATCGGATTAAAAAACAAACTAAAAATATTTTGAATATTCAGAAGCAAACTTCAGAATAAGTTTGTTTATAAAAATAAACTCATATTTATGTACTATAGAAATGATGATAAATAGAATTAATTAAACGCAAAATCGAAATCAATGTTATATTTAGTAATGCAATTAATAATAATAAAAAAAATAATAAAATAGAGAATACTTTACTATTAGCCGAAATCGTAATCATATGTAAAAAGTGGAAGAATAGAAATGTAAATGTAATATATATAGAAAAGATATGGCCATTCGATGATGAATCTGGTGTGCCTTCTAATGAAGTTGTCATCACTGAATACGAAGAGACTGGTGGGCCCTTGTCCAGCACCGGCCGGTTGTGGGCCTTTTCGTTTAGCCATATTGCGTGCTTCGGCTATAGCCGCAGTCTCTGCGCCATAACTGTTATATAAGGCCGTCAAACGCCTATGACTCTGACCGCTGTAACCGCCACTGCCCTCAACAGCACCGCTCACTTCGGCACTCAATGCTTGTAATCTGAAATTTATACAAACAATACATTTCTATCACTTTTTTTAAAATCAATTTTTAATCCGTTTTAATTGATCTTCAATTTTATCAATAAATTCGTATTTTTTTGCAAATTATAATTATTTCTAAATTTATTTCTAAAAAAGAAAAATGAATTTCAATTTCTTATTCACTTTTAATTGAATGAAAGTTTCATTGAATATAATCTCATTTTGAAATTATTTTGATATTTTAATTCCAATTGATTTTTTCACAGGAGAGAAATTTTCTTTCAGTTTTCACTCTCTTTCGCGCAAATCACAAACACACAGAACCTTATAATACAAGTATATATCAATACAACAGAAGAAACACAACACAGTCGTCATAAACCCGTCTTAAAAACTTCGTTCATTGGAAACGCTTGAATAGTATGTAGTTTTATGCGACTCTTCACCCCGTAATAGCACTTTTGCGCAAAGCCTACCCTATTTTCTAATATTATAGTAGAAAGTATTTCATTCATTTTCCATACTTTGCTGGGAATAACATTTTTATTTATACTGTATTTTGACCCGAGTATTCATTGGGAGATTGCGCTAAAAAATTTATTGGTCTCAAAATCAAAAGAAGTTTTATTGATATCCGTAGCGCCTCATAGTTTCGATCAATTGGTTTAATAATCAGTCATTAGGCATCACCATATATTATGTAGCAGGGTTTTGGGGTGGGTAGAGGTCAAGAGTCCAGAGTAACCGAAGTGTAACATATGGGGGTGGGGGTAAAAGGTAAGTGTACGTAACATTTTTAAAGACCAGTTGGGATGAAAGATTTGAGACTCAAAATAAATGCTACATTATATTAGGGACGGGGGTAGGGGTCAAGAGCCTACCGTAACATATGGGGGTGGGAGTCCAACAAACCTTAATTTTAATGCTAGATAATGTATGGATGATGCCTTACTCTAACTTTTTTTTAAGATTCTGTAACTAGTGTTTTGAGCCTAATTATTTTGTGGAAAATTTTCACTTTTTGCGTTTAGCTGCAAAAAAAGTGTTAATAATGATACTTAAAAAAAGGCTAATCAAGTCATTGATGACATAAAAGTTAATTAAATTTCAATTAATTATAATTCTTTGCTTCGAATTCCTGTAGTGTAAAAATTTTTTCAAAATAAATTTTTTTTCTTATTTAGATTTTTTCCTGTATTTTGAAAGTTTTTATAAATCTATTAAATATTGCTTTTTAAAAATAATTTAATCTTTTCAACGCTATCTAAAACTTATTTTAAAATTAGTTTTGAAATACATATCAATTACAGCAAATAAGCAATAATTTTATGAAATATTTAAGACCAGGTATGCCCAGACTATCTCACTAACTTTGTTTAAATGCGGTTCAGTCATCAAAGCTCTCAATTGATGACTGCATAACTTCAATGCATTTATTATAAAATGCTTTATTAAACACAAATTATATACAAAATATAGTTATTATTTAAGCGAATAGAAAACTGAGTGAAGACTCAGTCAAGAGTAAGAGATACTATAGCATGAGAGCTAATACTATCTGCGATACAGTGATTTGTTAAATATATCTTAAGTGCTTATGGAAAAATCTATTACACGTGTCTTAGGATTCATGTGTGAAATACAATATCAATAGCATAAGAGATCATACATTAGGATAAGTTCAGTTATGAAAAATACAGTAAAACTTAAGAGACAGGTATGATTGTCTCAGTTTCAAAGAAAATGCGGCTGAAATTTAGATTTGACTGATTTTTTTACAAAGTATATTCAAATTTCAAAAAGGGGATCAAAGGATAACCTCTAAGAATGATTTTCAATGAGTTTCAAAGCCTAAGGGGGAGCCAAAGAAAAAATTTTTAATCTTCAATTCCTGCGCTAGAATTGAAGGCTTAGACAAATATTTCTGTAATAAAATAATTTATTGATGATAAAAGAGTAAAATATACAAAAAAAATCAAAATTTTAAATTTTTTTTCAAAAAATTGAGGTGGTGAATTTCTCAAAATTTTTACCCTGGTCCTCCTTTGAGATTTTCTCCGACCCAAATTTTCTAGGGAGGACACCCCTCTGTGTCCTGTTTAAGACTAATAAAAAAGCTTTAGTTTTAAAAAATTCTGGATAATGAAGTGATTGTTTCATTTGACAAAAGAATTTTGATTTTTCAGCTCTTGGAATATTCAATACCATTTAGAGTACTTTTATTTATTTTATAAAAAAATAATCAAAAAGAGAATAAACTTCTATTTTTTAAAACGGAGTTTAGAGCTTATCCTCTTGTTGTAGTGTATTTTGCGTTGGTTCGAATTCCCAACCCTGAGAAAGTTATTCAAAATGGAATTAAGTATTTATAAATTTATTATAAATATTTAAGTGGATTTTGCACTCAATATCGTTTTTGGTCTCGACAAAAAATGTTAAACTTCTAATGAAAACCTAAAATTTCAAACGATTCATTTTTATATAGTTTGTCGGTTTAGTCGTTAAAATGTAATTGTTTTCTACAACTATGAGGCGCTCATTGGTGTAGGATTTGAGTAAATCGTATTATTAAAAGGATTTCTCCATCACAGATGGGATTCAGAGCATAAAGTCTGACACAAGTTTTACTGAACAAAAACTGCGTGGAAAGAATTTTTAATACAAAACAAACCAACCGTTTAATGAATAAATACCTTTCAAAACCTTTTTATAATTTGGTTTTTAAACGATGAGCTAAAGAGAAAAAACTAATTTATATCAACAATAAGCGACATAAAATTTATTTGAACAAAAAAAACATCTGACTCTAAGATTAACTGCTTTTAATTGTTTGATCTAAAGATCGAAGTAAACTGAACTTGAGCTGAGCTGAAGTATCTTTTTTTATAAGGATAATATAGAATTTTGAATCTTTCATTTATTTATTTAATTTAAAGCAAATAGAGCTGAGCTGTTGTGCAATAATAATGAAATCACGCAATAATGAAAAGAGTAAAGATGACATTCAACACAAAATGAAAAATTAAAAAAAATTAAATGAATATTTTTAAAAAATATATTCAAATTTTGTAAATAATTATCACAGAATTTACAGTAAACTAATCATCGACTAAATTATTCGTTAAAAAGTAATTTCTCACTCTATATTCATTGGTTATTCCATAGGGGAAAATATTGTGTGTATTCCGTGGTCAAATTTTAAGACTCGTAAATTAAAATGAAACAAGTCTCAAGTCTGTGCAATACCACAACTGTTCTTTTCATATTATTTAAATTAGATTTAAAGACTAATGGAATAGTCCCTATTTTGATTGCTTCATAACTGATATCTAAGTATTCCTTATATAGTAATAAAGAATTAATAGTATGTTTTGTCCTCGTGAATAAATTTAATGAATTATATGTATCAGAATTGTTCCCCTCATTAAAAAAAATAAATAAATATATCAAAAATTGTTTAGTTTATTTGTCAAAGTATGTGAATATGTGCATAAATTTCTATAATATCTAATCAAAATAAAACTTAAACATTAGTATAACATTATTAAGAAATATGCAGAAGAGAGTCATATCAGCTGAATATTGCATATATTTATAATAATATTTTCCACAAATAAATCATGTTTGAGAGCTCAGAAAAATATTATATATATATATATATAAACTAAATGTTTCTCAGTTAAGCAAAAAATTATACTCAGACACGAAATCATTTTGGTTTAATCGCATGGATTTCTTTCTTTCCAAAAGTCTTATAAGTTTGTAATAGTGCTAAGAAACATAGGAATGGAGGTATAGCAGGTATGGCTTCTTGAAATTCACTATAGCAAACATTAGAAAAACTAAAGCCTGAATTCATTTGCAAGCTATTAGTTTCGTTGCATATGTATTGCCTCATTGCAAATGCAATAATTGAAACACTTTTTTCTGTCAATTCGATAGAAAATCATTTTACCAACTCTTGATCTCATGTGTTTTCATCTTATTTACACGTTACTAGCTTGAAGTCATCCAAAATATTGTTAGAAATAAGTTATAATGAAATACCAATACTGTAGCTTTCATTTAATGTCATTCATACAGATCTTAACACTCTATTTGTAAATCTAATACATTTATTTATATTTATATTCAATTGATTTTTATATAAAATGCTTTTACTTCTTAAGTAAAAATTGATAGAAATTTTACATTTATATGAAAAAATTTTTTCATAAAATGCATATCAATTCATATATCTTCGTTAACTATATGTATGTAAATATTATATGAGATTTTATTTGAAGAATACTCGGAATACATCTTTACTGAATATGTTTTGCAAACAATTTTCTTTTTAGAGTATGTTCTGAATTCAACTAAACAAACACTTCAATTTTGCGTTATTTCATTGAAGTACCACTGCTTTCAACTAGTTTTGAGGTCTCATTATAACAACACAAAATAATTATGTAATTCATCATTTTCTATATTGTGTTTTATATCTATATATATATATAATTATGATTCTGTAATTAGTTAATTGGAGTTCAAGTTTAGACATTTTAGTCAACAAAACAAAAATCGAAAATTTTAAGTATTTTTTTTATATCAACGATATTTGTTTTATCAGATTTTGCGATAAATATTAAAAATACTTCAAAACTCTGAAAATGGAATTCTTAAGAACTTATGAAATAATAATAAAAGCCATATTTCATATGACTTGAAGTTGTCTAACGAATGCATTTTGAGAATAAATTAGTTTTCATTCTTTTCAATACAATTTGAGGCATTAATTAAACGAAACGATGGATTTATGAAAATAGATATTGAGAAAATAATTAATTTTACGAATAAACTCTCTGATCAAATATGACTTGAGTAAATAAACTTAATTAAACACTTTTAACATCAACTAAAGTTAGAACAGTTTCCTCTAATTTTACTCTTTTCAACATTTAATGCTCCAAATTTTGCTTATTTTTCTCTTCATGAAATTAAATAAAGCCTCACATCCGACAAATTTAACGAGAGTTCACTACATTTTATTTAAAAACTATTTACATAATATAGATATAAAAATCTTTGAACAGTCTAACGATTTTTGCTTCAAATATTTTTGATTCCATTTTAGGTAATTATATGGAAAGTTAAAATTTTTAAACTCTTTTAGTTTAATTTTTCATTAAAATCAATTATTAATGATTCGAATAAAATGCCAAAATGTCTCATTTTTTAATAATAAATTAGAAAATTTTGACCAAAATATTTCTAGTTTTCCATCAATTTACGCAAAATTTTCATTTGAAATTTGATACCAAAACAAGATTTAAAAATTAATATTTTAAAGAAGTGGGAAGTTTGATATTTGCCTATATAGTCGAAAAATAAGTCTCGATTCTCATAACATTGAACTAAATCTTTATTTTTAGTGAAAAATTGTTTGGCTTTTCCGCCATAAAAACATAATTTCACACATATTATGCATTCCTTTTAAACACTTATTACTTCAATCGTATTTTAATGCTTTTTTCGCTAAATTTTGCTTCAGTTTATTTTGACTCTTTTGATGATAGAAGAATTCAGAGAAAACTCTGAATTACTTCACTTTCGAGTCATTTTAATAGCTATTTATTTAATTCGTTGAAATTCCATTAACAGATTTAAGTGTATCATAAATTATATAATTTTCATTAAACAAACATAGCTTCGAATTTATGTTTACTAAGAATTTATGTTTACCAAGAATTTATGTTTACTAAGAATTCTATTTCTGTCTTAACTCAATCGTTTTGAACTAAATTAATTAATTAGATTTATAACTATTTGGCACTCATTCAATTATAAATTGTCATTAAAGTGAAAGCATTAAGAACTCGAACCAAAAACTAACTTTTATTGAAATTGATCAAATTTACGATTGACAACATTACAAGCAATAGGATTTTGATTTGACTCATACACCTTCATATCATTTCTATAAATTATTCGTTTAGTTCATTTGAGTTTGTGCTCATACGCATAGATTTAGATCAATGATATACAAATTGATGGCGAGAAGAGTTTTAAATAATGAATTGCTAATTAGAAAAGACACATTTTTAGAGATAATTTGCTTAAACGCTAAAAATGTAAGAATCACTTCTTCTTCTTATTAAGAGAAGTTCTTAATATAATTCTGAGCACTCGATATCAAATTGAATGAATGTTTTTCAGAATCATAAGAAAACGCTTATCGTTCAGTTATTAACTTAAAAGTAAATAGAAATCTTTATTATAAAGATATTTTGTTGAGATAATGAATTTATGGATAAATAGTGCCTAAAGTATGCAATTTTGTGAACAATCAAAATAATGTTTTAACTAAAGTATAAGATATGCGCTAATCTGTTCATAAATGCTAATGAAAATAGAGCAAGAATTTCAATTTAATAGTTAATATCATTTGGGTTTAACCTAAAAGTAGTTTAACTTATAAAATGTTTTTAATAAAAATTGACTGAATATTTTTCAATTTTAAAATATGAATAAATAAGAATTACAGTCGAGTTTAGTTTTTACAGTCGAGCTGAATAACACTTGAATCGAGCTTAAGAAAATCAAACCAGTTTATGAAACAATGATATTTGCGATATCGGCAGTACAGTCGGTCAAAAAAAATTATGCATTAATTCCGGAAAGTCCAATGATGAGAAGAGTTAAATTTTAAGGGAAGGCACAAAAATTTAAGTTTATCTATGATATTAAAAATATAAGTCATAGAAACTCACTCTTTATCAATAGTTAAAAATGAGTCAAAAATTCAAATAATTCACAAACCCCCTAAAAATATGCTCTTTACTCGACATATTATTTATGAGTAGCAGTACAGTCGATATACAGTATGAATATATTTTGATGTTGTTAATTAATCATTCAAAATAATTTGACGAATATTAATTAACTATATCATAAAATTAAAATTAAAATTAAAATATATCTCAAAACCACTTAAGCAATTCAATCCTAATATTCATAGTACTAATTCAAATTAAAATGAATTGCAATGTTGTTTAAGTAGATTAATTAAATGTTAAGATTTATTATATAATAAAACAACACTCTCTTAACGTTATTAATGATAAATAACTATTGTAATAACGTTTGATTAAAGCATTTTTGTATAAATTACATAATAATAACTTTGAATAAACAAATTATTTATGAAAATTTAATTAAACTTTTATCATTCGTTAAACTAATATAAAAATTTGTATTAATTTCTCAGGAGTCATACGTCGTGTCTAAACCTCGTGTCGCATTCACATCAAGCTACGTATAAATTCTGCGTTAACTCTTCAATTAAGCTTCAAATGTTATGCTGATGTGCAGAAGAACAAAGAATAAAGAATTACCAAAAGACATGAACAACTGACCTAACAATACTTAGCTTTGATTCAATTTTGGTTTTCTATTGGGAATCAAATAGTTTAGATTTCCACTAATCGAATGTTTAAATAAAAATTTAAGTCAAATGAATAGATATAATAGTTATTCATAATTAATTAAAATACTGATAGTTATAAAATCCCTAGAAATATACACTTCAAGCCTCAGATTTCAAACTAATACTTGAATATTTTCTCATTAATTAGTGTATAACTCTTTCTAGATTCAAATTTTTTAAAATTAATGATAAACTTTAAAGATGAATAATTTGGTTAATTTTGTTGAAATTCTGAGGCGTAACTGAAAAACTAATAAAAACATATTCAACTTGGAATTCAAGATAATGATGAAGTGAAATGTTATTCTTAAAAATAAATTTCTTTCAACTTCTGTTTAAATTTAGGAACAAAATAAATTTCCTATTTGTCTTAACTAAATAATGATAATAAATAATCAAGTTTTAATATTCAATAACAAAGAGATTAACTCTCTTGACAACAATTTCATAGATTAAAAGCCATCAAAACAATTGAAAATACATTTATCTGATTGAAAAAAAAAGTTTTTCTAACTATACAAAAATCGATCGAAAAGATTCAATGAAATATTGCTCAAGTTATATTAAGATTATATCAATTAGAGTAGTATTCAAGTCCTCTTTCCGAATGAACTAACAATAGTTTGTGATAGTTTTACATCAACAGTATTAACAACTTCTTACAGACATCTTGAGTAAGAAAAGATTAAATGAAATCAATAAATTAAAGGAAGCATTAATGCTGTTTTGAAATAAACCTTAATTTGTTTCTTATAAATAGTTCCTCATTTGTCATTCAAAAGTTCAATCATAAATCTAAAGAATATTTATTTTAAAATAAACCTTCGGCTTAATCAACATTAGGGGAAATCTATTGCTCAAAATCTAAATTTTCCCAAACTTATATTATCTAAAATTTATGAAAAAAATCATTAAAGTATTATTTGAAAAGAGCTATTTCAGGAAAATTGCTATAAATTAACTTTATTGCTAAAGTATCGCATGAAGTATTATACGAATATTTAGATAATAAGCCATTCTCATAGCAATTTTGATAAAGATTTAAATTGAATCCTTCTTTGAAATAATTCCTTTCTTACTTATCTTGAATTTTAAAAATATTATTCTTGAGCATCAAATCAATTTCGACTAAAATAAATTTATTTTAATTTCAGTATTGATTCAAATTATTCATTTAAATCATTATGAAATAATTTGATATAAGATTTGCTTAATTGGCTGCCATTCGTGAAAATAGTTCATGAAACATAAGACGTTTGTTGTTTAGTTGAAAGCTCTGTGAAATTGTTTCTATTATCAGTCAATCAATGATTTTCAATATTGTATTCACTGAATACTATTCAGTATTTTTAATCATCAAAAGTCAATGACAGAAATCTAAAGTTTAATGCTTTAGAAGGAAATGATTGGACAACAAGGATTTGCACTTTTTTACTGTTTAAACAACATTAAAAAAATTAATGCGTCAAAAAAACAAAATGTAAAACTCATGTCATGATTTATGCCATAATTTGTATTCGGTCTGTGTTTTGAGTTTTTCAAATCCTCAAATAAGTTAAAAATTGAAATTATTTATTAGGAAATTTAAAGTTATTATCTGATAAAACAAATCGTTGCGTTGCATTTTCATATAGAGTACAATAACTATCAAAACAAGACTTAAACATTATCCGATTTAATAAGCATGAAATGAGCTCATTTTGATCGTTAAACAACATTTTCATATATTCAATTTTAAAACATTTATAAGATGATTCAAATTCGTTGATTGTCGAGATTACGGATGCCAGACCTCTCGATTCGGGTGGGAGAATCCCAGATTCCTGGAAATTCTCCTGACTCCTGGACTGACCCGAGAATTCTGCCGATTTGAACTAATTTTCG
>JAQIWZ010001961.1:0-10228 GCA_034697245.1 Malaconothrus monodactylus
TGAGCGCTCTCTCTCTCTCTCTCTCTCTCTCTCTCTCTCTCTCTCTCTCTCTCTCTCTACACTCACTCGCTATCATCATATCACAGGTCGTATCTATTATGTTGAATTCATTACATTCATAATGAAAATCTTGCATATAATTATAGTCAATGTTCAAATTAGTGCTACCTTTCATGAAATCGATTTCCATGAGCATTAAGACTTAGAACCACTCAATGTAGAAGTATTTTTGAAGGCTGAAAAATTGAACAATGTTTTTGAAACTAGCCTCAAATCGTAGAGTTGAGGAATCATTATTGAGCTGAAAACTGATTGAAATAAATTTAGAAACTGATGCTCAAGAACGGAACTAAAAGTTTAAAAGAAATAGCGAAAACCCACCTGTTCAATGAATTATTTTTATGTATCCAATGAAATATTAAAAATTGCCGTTGATATAAAATAAAGAGAAAAGTTATGACCAGTTCTGAAAGAATAACAAGCCTAAGGCCATAATGTATAAGATCACGATAAAAATTGACACAATCCTAATATATCGTAAAGCTGTGTATTCGTGAATACATAAAATTAAAATAGAAAAACAGAAGTATTCTATCGTCAAATAAAAATTAACATATGTTTGAGCCCTATTGTTAATTGCAGTATCAAAATATAGCAAACTTGTCGACCAGTCTATAATTAAGTCGACGCATGAAATATTATAAATACTGGTTAAAGCGTCTAAATACAAAATAATAAATAAATAACTTATTTTAAATCGAAGAGATGATTGCCTTTAAATAAAATGTCAATCAATGAAAAACATGTTTCACTTTTAATAAGTTGAAGGTTAAAAATATGAAATATAGTTATTTTTTTCTATCATAACTAAACCAAAGAGAACTAAACTTACTCTTAAATAATAAATGATTTTAAAATTAGTTTGAAGAAACAGGTGGGTTCGCGATTCGCATCACTTTCTAATTTATTTATCTCAATGAATTCCTATTATCTCAATGTTTATCTCAAGTACAAGTATCTCATAATTCGTACGCTTTTACTTATAATTGGCTTTTTGTCCAAATTTTATGATTCTTTCTCACTCGCGAAATAACTTTTTGCACAAAATTAATATACTGTATAACAAAGAAATTCAGTCTTTCTATTAAATAAGGACACATCAAAACACATTGCGCTACTAATATAACTTTAGAAAATTATTATTAACTTTATTTTTACAACTTACTCTTGATATAACTATTCATCAAATTATTTAAAAAAAACACTCAACTTATTCTTTGAATAAAAACTAAGATTTGAGACAAGAAATGTTCTTCAGTTCTTGAATATGAACTTGAACAGAATGAATTTATTTTTATTTTTGAGTATCGAAAACAACTGAACTTAATTGATTGGATGGAGTGTTTCACTACAAAAGTACAATATATTGTGTAAAAGTAGCATTTACTTAATTTTGGTGTTTTCCTCGTATGATGTTATAAATAATGTGGACCACAATATTTCCTTTTAAATAAGCCACACATAAACATAATAAATACGACTATCGCACGCAACTATAGGTCACGGGCAGAAGTCCCAAATTAGCTTTTCAGGAGGCAATTATATGCAAATTAAGATAACTATAATCACTAATAATGAAATTGAATGCATAATCATTATGCAAATGCCCAATAAGTTAACTCATCGTAAGTAATTCATTACTACTTTTTGCTTCATAAAAATATATGGACTCATACTTTAAGTTTTTGGGGGCTCGGAATAAATCAGACGTCCTGTTGTGACCCATGGCTTTACGTGGGCTAAAATATCGAAACAATCAGCAAAGTATACATTTCACAAATGAATTGACTTGTTTGCAAAAAAAGCATCAAATTTAATCCATTCTAATCAATAGTAATCTTTCTGATCGTTGATTAATAATTATAAATTGTTTGATAGCATTTCATTTGTTTCATAAATTAAATTGTGTTTTGCATTAATGTATAGTAATTAATTTAAATTAATATAATTATAATGTAAAATATAAGAGATTTCAATCATATATAAATTAATAAAATAATTGAATGTACTTAAAGAACTGAACAAATATCTGTTATATTTGTTACTAGAGCTGTGCAAAACATGCACGTATTTCGCTAGATATGCACGCATTTATGCTTTAAAAAATAGCCAAAATACGCACTTAGATAAGTAAATGTACTTTCAAATAAATTGTGTATCATTGGAATATTCGAAAATATTTTTTGGCCATTTATAGTAATATTGATACCATTTTACTGTAGTATTCGAGGAATATCTAAAATAATAAATTCAAGTAATTTAAGTGAATTCAATTAGTACGCATGAATTAAAGGGGGAACGGAGATTAATCTGAAAGCAGGCAGATGCGTATAAGAGGAGTTAAGGTCTATGAATGGACTTATTTTGCATATGTTCTGCACTAATTATGGGTTCATAACCTAACCAAAAATAATAAGTTTGCTTCATATTTAGCATTATTTTCATTTTAGCTAAATTTTATGATAAATTTTCGAAAATAAAAATTAAAAAAAGGATTAAAAACTGGGTTAGAGGTTATTTAAAAAAAACTCAAAAATATGCATTAACTCAGAAAAAGTATACACGTGTTTAAAAATTTGGCCAAAATATACACAAAATTATTAAAATTGCATATAATTGAAGTAAGCTCGAAAACATGTTTATTCATACATTGCACAGCCCTACTTATTATAGTGTATATATTCAATTCATAAGAATCGTTTGAGTGGTACACAGAAAGTTTGGGCACAATAGAAATTGAACATTACTACAGACTATGAAAAGATTCATTCATTTGTTGATGATTTGTAAATTATTTATTTCACAGACAAGTGAAATAATACAAATCTAAATGTTATGCATTTTCTCATTCAAAAGAAGAAGTGTAAGCATTCAATCATCAAATCGGTGGAAACATCAATTTAAGCTAATTATTAAAGGCATAGGCGAGTCTTGTCATACAAACTCATTGTAGGCAATGCAAAGTAAGTTTTTTGAGGCAAGTCTTAAAAAAAATACCAATGAATTCTCCCCCAAACATATCCCCGATGTGTCAACAATTTCCATTTCATAATCGTTTGTCTTCGTTTACCTCTGTCTCAAGAAAGACTTTCGTTAACCCAAAGGTCCAGAACTGAATAAGAAACAAACGCATGTATTAATGCTCAAAAGACCCCACCTGGAGGACCATTAAAATGACGTCTGTATGCCTAGGGCTAAACCTTTTTCTACATGAAGACTGAGAACTTCATGGCTAAGAACTTCATAGCTCAGAACCTCATAGCTCAGAACCTCATGGCTTTGATATACGGGCAGCTATAATGAATGAGAGAATGCTCTCTCAACTGCTCTCTCCTCTCTTTCTCTCAATATCTCTTAAGTATTTTTTTCTATCTTCCATACCTGAACACAACTTCTATGTTGACACCTGCATACCACCACTCCATACCACCACATTTCGTTCATTTAATATATCCACCACTTCTGTCAACGAAAAAATGCAATTTTATTTGGAATGTATATTAACTCTCGGGTAACTAATCTAACATTTTTTCAAGTGCTATCATTGTTGACCACTAATATATTAATATTCTCACTATTATTGTTACTGAGAATGTTGTTGAGCATAAGAGATGTAAATATATAAATCATGTCAGAAAGAGCTCCAATTCCTAACTCTTATCACTATAAATCGGGTCAACTCTTTGTCCTTTTTTTCAAACCCCGAAATAAAAAATACTCAATTCAATCATTCATTGCTTCAAATATATAATAAGTAATGATAAATAAAATAATATTCATTTTAGCCCATAAGGCGTTGCCTTTTATAAATTGATGAATAAATTGTTAAGAATAATCTTTAATAATAAAACATAAATATATTACTCATAAAAATAAGTGCTTCATAAAAAATATACTCAAACTAGAAATTATGATTGACTTGAAGTGAATTGAATGAGGAGAAGAAGTCTAAACAACTTGATTTAGCTCTATCTTAGCTGTAAAAAGTACACATTATGCGCTTCACTGTCCGATCTCAACAGACAGCCTGACGCCTCATTGTCATTAAAAAATCTTAATGCAATTTTTAATGTTTTTAATTAATAGTATTTCATTCAATTGAATCTAATTCTTGAACATTCAATTCCGAAGTAATGACTCAAATCGATAATAAAATTGTAAAAAATATTTATTTAAATACGTTTTACTAGACATGAAAAGTTATTGTTCTAATTAATATGACTGTGAAATTTATATCAACTTTTTGAAATTTTGTTTTTATTATTAGGCAATAAAAAACTTCAAATATTTGACAATTATAGCATATAAAAGGTTACAATAATTTAAACTTTAAATTTGAAGACATCGTAAATTTAAACATTTAACTAACCTTTAATTCCATTCCAAGAAAATTGTGACTCGAGATTAAGAACAGACCATAAAAAATAATGAATTACAACGAACTCTAGCAGAAGATTATGATTTTCTAGCTATTGATACTTAAATCGAAATATTATTTCAAATCTGTTAAGTTTTTCTTCAAAGACTTAATTATTTTTTATGCAAAGCCTTACGAATGAAAGCGATTTTCAGAATTTAAAACTTAACTTTAAGAAAAAAAATGAATTAATCGCATGTCTTTACGCATAAATTTAAAGTGAATATTCATAAGTTGTGAATCATAACTATTGATTCGAAAATTTTAAAGCATTTAAATTAATTAAATTTAATGCGTTTATATATTGTTTCAAAGCAGCGATAATAGTATTGTGTTCTCTGATAATAGTATAGTATATCTTATCATTGTTTGGATTTCAATAAAAGTATCGAAACCTCTAAAACGATGTCTTGAATGAAAGTTTAAATAAAGTAATACTTCCGAAATGCGTGCAGAGCTTGAACTAAGACTTGAGTGCTCTGCAAACATGACGAGGGCTTTCGACCATTATTTAGACAGACACTCAAACGATTGAGCTTTTAATTTAAATAAACATATTTTTTAACCACAACTTTTAAATATGTATTTCATATATTATTATAATTTGTCTTTAAGTCATAACTAATGATAAAGAATTTAAAGTCAGGTCAACGTGAGAACATCCGCTCATAGATTTATTTTGACATTACGACTAAATTTTTCAAATTCTTTTCTTCAAATTATTAATATTTAACTCAAATATCATTTAAATGACTCAATCATCGCTTCAAATCTCTATTACTATTGGATGTGATTTAAGAAATTTGAAAAATAAGTATTAAATTGAAACTAATCTTATTTTATAATAATTGTTAAAACATTTATCAATCAATTCTCTCTAAAGATATTTTTCAGAAAAAAGTTCTAAGCATTTAAAAAGAGAAAACATGTTTCAACTGATATCAAGTATTTTCAAAAAACTTTTGAAAAACTCTAAAAAAATTCTCGAAATAAAAAATAATATATAGAATGAATTGTTTTGAATTATTTAATAACTCAAAAGTTGTAATATTGAATTATTGGGTATCAAAAGACCTGAAACGATAAAAATTGATTAACTCATAAAATGTTTGAATTTCGAAACACTGATCGAAAACTTATTAGTAATTAATATAAAAAATGAGTACAGATTCACAAAGAGATATAAATTTAAGATTTTAGCGAATTATATCTCAAAACTGAATCAAACTTTATGAATAAAACCAATGGACAAAAACGAAAAAGAAGGAAAGTTTCAAATTAGTTCAATAACAGATAAATAATGTTTATTAAAAATGTTAAAATTACTCAAAATAACATGTTTTATAATTAAGTTCTAATCATATAAAAAGATTAAAAAAAAGATAAGCTTTTCTACTAAATAACTAAAGTTTAAATAAAGCGAATATTTCAAAATAACTATATATTCAAAGAATAGAACTCATAGACGACAACATGTGCGCCATCTGTTATAAAACTAAGATAATTGTAGTGTTAAAAGAATGGAAAAAAGGTATTTAAAAAGTATTTAAAAAGCAATAATTGTGTTAAATGATAGAATAAAATCATTAAAAGTTTTAATGAAAAATGCGATACGACTCAGGCGTGTGATAAATCCACGGAAACTCATTCTTTCGATCGTTTTCTGATAGACTCGAACACCAAAACGATGTGAAACCTTTCGAACTTCTCTTCAATTCTTTCAAGTCATCCATAATTGAAGAATTATGAGCCGAACCTCTATTACGAACATTTGAATTGTAGCCATAATTCGACACTAAATTTAATTCAGAATTTAATTCAAGAAAATACATAAATAGATAGAAATAATGACTCACTCGAACTGGTGGAAGGCTTGGAATACCAAACATTTGAATTGGGATTGAAAGGAGAGGCCAATGGATTTAGATCTGAGCCATAATTTGGTCCCAAATTTTGATTAATGGTCAAATCTGAAAAACTTTGGTTTAGGTCAAAGCCATTCGAATGGTTGGACTTCTTGTGGGGCGAATTGTTAGCATTTGGCGGCTTAGCCCACGTCACCTCCAACTGCTGACCTGACTCTACAAGTCCTGTATTACTCAAATCCATTCCTTATTTAAATAAATAATAAATTAAATTAATATATTTCTAAACTAATAAATAAATAAAATACAAACTCGTGATTGTTTTGAGAACCAATTCTGCGTCACTTCTATTGTAGAAGTGGACGAAAGCGTAATTCTTTATTCTTTTAACTCTTTGAACAGTAACATTATAGGAATCCTTAAGTGAGAAAATCTCTTTTATCATGTCTTCAGTCGCGACAGGACTTAAATATCGAACAAATAGAACTGTGACCTAAACATGAAATTAAGTATTTAAGACAACTATTTGCATAAGACTTAAAAAGTATTAAAGCTTTTGGTTTTTAACTGATTAAAAGAGTCGCCTTTTAAATAGGATTATTGACAATTTGATAATACGATACTTTAAAATAATGGTTTCACTTATATTATCGAAAACATGTTAAATGAAACCCAACTCTCAGAGTGAACAAATGAATCATACATTTATTGCATTTCTTAGAATTAAAATGATGTTTCTCACGGAATAAGAAGTACCGCTCGACTAATATTTTAAACAAATAAAGTAGAGATCTATAGATTTTGAACTAAACATTCAATTTCGCAAATTTGCTAAATATATCAACTTTTTCAATGCATTAAAATTGTTATTTTTGTTGAGGTTTCAAATGAATAACAAAATATTTAAGGCGACACTTGTTTTCAGTTAATATTTTCATATATAATGGCATAGATTGAAAAGAGTCATTAAATTTTAAATAAATTTTATAACAAGTTTTAAGTAAAGTTTAGAAAACTTTTGAAAACGATTAAAACTTACTTTAGACATAGTTTCTTCGTCCAAATTAGGTTCAGGTATGGCCCAATCCACTGTTATTTCGACACCAAATAATTGGATTTTGCCTTTAATTTTGAAAATAAATTTCAACAAAAATAAAAACAAATAAATTATTTAAAATACATTCAATTGAAACAAATATAAAATAGGGTATAAAAAGTCACAAACCGGGCAAAAGCTTTCTTCGAGCCATTGCTGCAGCACTTCGTCAGAAATAAAACAAAACTAATTAGTCAAACATTAAATGAAATAAAGATTCAAATGATTGGAAACTTACCGATGGCTCGAATACTCGACAAAAGCAAAGCCACGATTTCTGTTATCGAAAGGATTTGTTGTTAATTTATTAGAGTTATGATAAACGATAGCATTGACCACTCCTTCGGTGTGTTTTGAAATCTCTTCAATGACTTCCATTTTGATCTTATTTGGAGGAATATTACCGATAAATAATCGGCAGTTGTCGACAGACTTAACGACACCAATCCTTTTGTTGGGTCTGATCTCGTATTCGTTCAATTGATTGATGGCTTTCTTGGCGTCCAATTGATTGGTGAAAGTGACGAAAGCATAACCTCTATTAGTGCCGCTGAAGTCCATCATAAGTCTCAACTGATATATTGGACCCATTCGTGCGAAGACTGGCACCAATTCGTCTTCATAGCAATCACGAGGTATTCGACCCACAAATACTTCGCATCCTTTCTCAGGACACGGCTTCCATTCTGGCCAATCCGGTGGCGGTCCAAACAGTCGCTGTCCGTTCTCTTGAATTATTTCATAGCCAGTCGTTGACATCAAATCTAATAATTTTTGTTCTTTCGATTCTGACATCATTTTAAATTGTTTTCTGATTTCTGATTAATTTATTATTTGTTTTAAATCGAATGCAAATCAAAATAAACTTTTAGTTCGAAACAAATTATGAAATAATTGATAATATTTTTTGGTTTTAATTAAATATTTATTTTTCAAATTATTTTTAATGATTTATTTGAGAATTCGATTAAAATTATTGAAAAAATTTTAGTAAAAATTCGAAATAAAGTATTGATTATTAAAAACAAAAAACTTTTCAGAATTGATAATAAGTTTTGAATTACTATTCAATCGAATCAAAGGTTCGAATGTTTAGAAAACATTTAATAAATTGATTGTAAAATAATCTTTATTTTAGTTATAAGTTTAGAGAAAAAGTGATCACTGATTGGCCGATTCTTATCAGTCATCGCATAGAAGGCGTTCATTAGAGACAGTCTTCTGTTCCCTTTCTATACTTTTATTAATTGTTTTGCTTTTATTATTAGTTTTGGATTTTGTTTTCCCATTGGATTCAAATATTTTTATAAATAAATCCTTTTTCACAATTCATTGATAAACAAAATCTAAAATAATATTTGAATTTAATATTAATTTCAACAAATTTATTGAAATAGTTAAATAAATATATATTAATATTAATCACAAAGATTTCTAATCATTTTGAAAATTGTTTAAATAAATTGAGATCTAATTAAATAATAATAATAATTAATATTAATTATTATTATTATCATTAATAAAAGTTGGGTTAATTATCAAAATGAGACAAATTTAGTTAAATTTGATTGAATTTTATTGGGAGTTAGAGAAAACTTATTTCATATGATTTTATGAATAGACATAATCTGAAGAGATATAAGAGATTATTAATTGTTCATCAATCACATGATAACAAGTCTAATAGTTTTCAATGAATTTAGAGTACTGTTAATAATACTATAAACTTTTGAATTAAAAGATTGAACTTTTGAACGAGAATTGTTTTAATCCTTTAAGTTTTGATAACTTAATCCCTATTTCACGTTCAAAAGTCATATTTAATTCAAAAGTTGAGTTATTCAAACAATTTTTCTATAAATATTTGATTTCAAACTTAAAGAAAACTTCAATTTTTTTCTTTTTTAAAAAGTTTTCAAAATTCTATTGAAAACTATTTTCATTATATATATTGATATATAAAAAGATTAATTGATTCAAATTTACGTCTAATTAAAGTTTTTAACAACATTCAGAGCTTTCTCTTAAAGATTTTTTAAGTAAACCGTTTCTGATATAGAAAAAGATTAATTCAATAAAAATTAAAAAAGAATTAATTTCTTTTTTTCTTCAATTCATAGAATTTATCGTCAAATAAGAAACATTTGAAAACATAAAGTAATGTCAAAAGTTTGAAAATATTTGATAAACTGTTTGTAAAAAAGATAGAAAATTATTGAAATTGTTGTATAGTTAAGAGATGGTGCAACAACTGTAAAGTTTTTAAATAAATCTTGTTTTAAAATATCAACTATTCATGAGATACTAAATCGATAGTAAGCTTTTAAAGTAAATTAAATTTTTATATGACTTGATATATATGACGAGAAATACTTTTGTTTCAAAATTACATAAAGTCACTTTCAATCTAATCGTTTTCGTCTCTAACTATTACTATTGTAATATTCAAATGTTGTTTAGATAATGATAAAGTTTTGAAAACTAGAATCTTTCACATTGCAAGACTATAACTATAACTATAACTTGAGTGCTTCGAATGCATTAATTTTAATTAGACCCTTATATATTATTAAACATTTGAAAGATCAAAGATATCCTAATGTAAAAATATGTGTAAATAATACATTAAACTTATAAATTTATGATCAATTTCTGAATGATTTTATTCTTAAATATTTTACAACAACAAATATTATTTGATTCACTGTGAGCTCACTTGTAATCATTAATTTAAATTAAATTTTTTTTATTAATTAAGTCATAGAAAAGTTTCTGTTTAAGAAATAACAT
>JAQIWZ010001962.1:0-10228 GCA_034697245.1 Malaconothrus monodactylus
TCGACATAATATAATTGCGTTCAACAATTTATTTAAGAATATATTTTGATTGAATAATTGGGAATTTAGATAATTATGAAACACATATTGATATTACAAATACTCTCTCAAAATCATATCTTAATGAGTATCTCTTAGGCTAAACTTTGAAACTTATTATCGCTTCATTCACACAATCTATTAATTCATTTGTCTCTCATTGACATAATATACAAACAAAACTTTCAATATACAAATGATTGGAAAAAAGAAACAAATAATTACCGAAAATTCTCCCTTAAAGAAGAAAGGACGACAAAAAACTTTGACGATTGAAAGGTTAGTGCGATGTAAATTTGTATTGCTTTTTTACATAATTATCGATTAAAATAAAGTTTTATATAGAGATCCTATACTTAATTGATATACGATTAGAGCAACACAACTAAAAGATTCTATTAATGTCTGAAAAACAATATATTCAACAATATAAATAATTTAAGAGAAGTGTAAATAAAAAGTGTCTTAATTAGAAAATATTTCATTGCCTTTGATATTAAAACCTATTTTATGGCACAATTGATGGGGAAATGAGTTATTGGTGTTTATGATTGTTTTACAATCTTTAGCACTAAAGATGTATTGTTTATGAATAAGACAATGCATTTAACTTAAGAATAGGTTTGATTGACATAACAATTTGATATCAATATAAGAACCTTTACTTTAGTGTTTGTTTCGGAACAGAAACTCAAGAACTAAATTATGCATAATTAAAGTTTATGCATAGGTTTCAGAAATGGCTTAAAATTATTATTATTTCACACCCTTTTTCTTAAGTATGGAATTATTTACTATCAATTTGTAAACTATCTTTTTTGAAAAAATAATAATCTCTAAAGAAAATAAATCAAATATAGACTAATATGGCATTTACGTAAAGGTTCTCATATAGAATGAGTCGATTGTACTTAGTTTCAAAACTTTTGGTCGCTATACTCTATTTTTCGTTTCGTTAACCAATTTCTTTCCTCTTGAATTCGCTCAAAACAATCATATAAGAAAACGTGCTATCAATTTATGAAAATATAAGTTAAAATAAAATTTTGATTTTCAATCTAAAAATTTAAACAAATATCACTTACATATGGAGTGTGTATTCTAACAAATCGTGGCTTTTTATCAGGTCTTGCGTATTGAAAAGCAAAGGCAAGTCCTTCGTCATCGATTTCCCACTCTTTAATACTATCCCAACTGAAATCAATGACTTGTGACTAAGAAATTGAAGAAAACGTTTTGTTTAATTATAATAATTATGAAATACAAGTTTTGAAATCAAAATGATTTACTTCTAGAGAGCCGTCATCTTTACAGGCCTGCAATTTGAAACAACTTAAGCCTACGGTCGCGATTACATGTCCTTCTTTTCGGGCATCGCATGAGCAATGAGGGAATGATATCTCTCCATATCCTTCTAGAGTTCGCGCCAGTTTTAGATACTATACAATTATTTTAAATTTAATTTCAATCATAAGTTTAATTAATGGGATATTCGAAAAAATTAACGAAAATAAGTGTTTAGTCACCTCTGATTTCTTGGAGGAGTCCTGTAATGCTTTCAGTTCGTAGAGTTTATTTCCAGGTTTGATTTGTCCTTTATTTACGTCATCGACAGCCTTATTATAACACAATTATTAAGACATTAATTGATAGGAAACTTAAAAATTTAGTGAACAATATACCTGCCAGAAGAAGAAAGTTTCCGCCAAATCGTCGTGACTTAACTCTATTTCTTTATTTAAAGTGAATAACCATTTTTTGATGAGCAAACAGGTCGAGGCGGCCGTCGAATAGTTTTGAATATATAGATTGTGAGGAAATTCGTTTGGCTGTAATTTTCTTTCAAAGCCGTACTCAACTATTTCGAATAATGCAAAATAAGAAGCGATTTCTTTGGAGAGACCAATCTTTTCAATGGCCACTTGATAGACATCGACTGTAGAACTATTTTTCCGTACATTCACTGAAATAGTATTTTTATCGGGAAGAAGTATTTTTAGATCAACGGGCGCTGCATTTGTACCCTTGAAAGAAACAAAATTATAATTCAAACCTAACGCAATTTAAATGAATTAATTTAATACATGTTCGTCGTCGAAGTCGGTCAAAAATTCTTGCATTATATCACTTTCTGCTATCACTCGAATGGCACAAACTTTTTCTAAATACTGTTCTAAACCTCTGCGACGAGTGTCGAGCTGTTGGTCAGACAGAGAGAAGGGCCACTTTCCGGGAAGTTTTGGAAATTGAAAGTCTGGAAATTCTTTTTTTAGATTATTGTGTAAATTAGAATATTCTCGATATCTTCTGGAACAGAGATGACGTCCAGCCATATAGATATTGAAGACAACGTATTTATCGCCACTTCGTTCAACATAATTATAATCAGGTATCGAAATAGGAAGTGAACGCTTTTCACTGTAATCAAAGTAAGAATAAGTGGACGACTCGTCCCCGGGCTCTAACTTTTCGGCTTCCTTTAGATTTGATAAAAACAAATTTATTATTAAATTCAAAATCAGGAAAATTAAAATTAAATTAAAATTAAAATTTCGACAAATGAAGACATACTCGAGGAGTGACCGAAATGACAGCTAATGTGAGTTTGTCTCCGCCCGACTTTATCAGATCGACCACTTGCTTATGAGTCGCGCCCTCGACGTTAATGCCATTACTGTTGGAATGTTTAACAATAATATTAAATAAATATTAATAAAAAATTGAATAAAATATAAAGTGAATGTTTGACTAACACTTCAAGAATTCGGTCTCCTTTACGAATGCCAGCTTTTTCAGCTGCACCGTTTTCGAGAACAGCAGAGACGTGTTGTAGGGGTGCATACAATTCACCATTAATACTACGAAGAGGTCCGCCTTCACTCACTTGTCCCCTAACGTTAAAACCAAATCCAGTCTCTGATTTATAAATAGATACCACTCTCGGACCAGAAACTGTTGACCTCTCATTCTTCTCATCCGAATCGCTTTCAGCCATTATTTCAATTCATTTAAATCTCATTCAAATTTCTTTAAATATTTTTTCTCAAGTCAATAATTGTCACCAAATTATTAATTAATCAATAATTCATAACATTTAGAGTTCAATTAATAGTCACTAATTGTTATGATTTGAAAACAAATCTTCTTTTAAAATAAAAATTGTTGAAACAATATATGGAAAACAAATAATAAAAATAATATACAATTGATATCAATATTAATATATATTTAATTAAAAACTTATAAATTCGTTATTTTTTTCTTCAATCGATTTAATTATTGGACACAAATATGAGATTAATTTCTCTTTAATTATTAATATTTATTATTAAAACTTATAAAACAATCGAATAAATAATTAATTAACTAATCGTTTAATTGACCAATAAATATATGGATTGAAAGAAAGTTTCGTTCAAAGTATTTATAAATCGCTGCCATTATTTTGATATATTATTTATTAATTATTTTTATTTAACAAATAGAGTAAACATTAAAACGAATGTTAGTATTAAATGCAATATTGCATACACGATAGCATTACTCAAACAAAACGCCCACAAAATACGAGTAATATTAACAAAAAGCACGTCTTTTGGCATTAAGACTGAGTTTTTCTCTAGTTATGCAACAATTCATAATATTAATTATAAAGTAGTCTCTGAAAAGTTCTAAATTTGTAACTCCATTCCTACTCCATGGAGTGGAGTTGGAATGCAGTTTCAGTGGACTCCATGAGAATGGAGTTGAGATTACGAACACTATTATAAAGTAATTCAATAAGAGCTCAAACTCATAAAAATGAGTTTTGAATTCAAAAGTTGATTGTATTGACTGAACAACTAATTTAATGATTAAATTCAAACCCAAAGATTTAATCCAATAAATAAAATGTAACTTTTGGTTAATTTTCATTTTCCTCTTTATGTAATTTTTTTTCTTGTGATAAAATATTGTGATAAACTTTTCAAACTTTGTTTCGTTAGAGATTTGATAACTTTTATCTCATTTAAAGGTTATAATGAACTCATCAAATAATACAAGAATGAGAGATAAAACTTATGACACATTCAAGAAGTCCTTATCTCTTCGGAAAATATTTTGTAATCATATATAAAAAGTAACTCAAATTTTGATCAAATAATTTCTTCAATTAGTTCTAATAAATTATATTAATATAATTACTAATAATGTATTTAAAGAATTAAAAATTTTTTATAATTCCGTAAACTTTTCACAAAATTCTTATTCAAAGATATGTTTGCAAAACATAATTATATGAAATTTTATTTTGAAAATTGCAATTAAAATGGGTTTAAATTGAGTTTAAATGATAACAGCTTTAGTTATACAGAAGTTGAGTTGCAGAACAACTTTATAGAGCAGAATATATTCAGAAAAGCGAAGATTTAGTCCCGATCTATAAAGTTAAATCAAAAATTATAGTTCGCTTTTTCCTATCATAAAAACAAAATAAATTTGAAATTTTAATTTTGATAATAAGTTATTACATCAAAATACAGATTATGTACACTTCAGATTGTCATTACATTTATTGGATTTGAGGAAATGAAAGATATTTGAGGAATTTTAATAATTTATAAAAAGTATGATTCAGCTTAGGTTAGGTTAGGCTATAAAAGTTACAAATTTGATAATAATAAACAGGGGATGCCCAGAGGAAGTGTAGCCCCCCTGGAAATCGTAAAACTGGAGACTACTCGACTTTTTGGCAAAAATTTGATGTATTTATTTTTTTTTCTAAAGAGCTAAATTTAACCTTTAATTTAAAATAAGGTATAGTATAACAGAAATATTTACATTTAAACTACAGATCAAATATAAAAATTTTTCCTTTGGTCCCCTTTTGATATTTTGATGAAAATTTGGTAAAAATCTTGAAAAAATTTAAGATTCAAACCATAAAAACAAAGATTGTTTTTTGTATAAATTTTATGACTGCTCAAAAAATTGTTTATCAAATCCAAATTTTACTTTCATTTTTTGATTCTCTTCTACTTTTGCTAAAGTCGTATGATTTGATTGCTTTTCATTTGACTTACTTTCAAAAGTAAATACACCACTAATAAAAAGCATATTTTATTAAATAAACTTTTATATCAATGCTAGAAATACAGCGTATATAAAAAATGTTTCTAATTTGAAAGCTTTCTATCGGAGAAACTTAATGTTAACTTTGAGAACGTGAACTAATTTAAAGGCCTGAATACTTAAGAGAGAAAGACTAGCGTAAAGTTTATAATATCTCTATTTGATAGGACGCAGACTCACTTCTATTTAGGATAAAAAAGATTATTAATGAGATGCTTGAGATGGAGATTCTCTAATGAATGTTTTAAATGAATTTAAATTTAAAATTCGTTTTTAATTTAGAACATATGAATAGAAAATAAATTGAAAATAATGGTTATTAATTGAAAATTCGATATATTAGCAAATTTTTGACCTTAAAAAATGCTTTTAAATTGTGAATATGATGTCATTAAACTATTTATGATATGGATATTGAGTTGAATATTATTGTAATTAGATATTCATTATATAATATATGATTGAGAAAAGTTTGAAGAGAGAATAGTTGAATAAATAATCAATTGATTGAATAGAAGTAAATAATAATAAGAATAATGCCAGGAGTTAGAGAAACGATTGACTGTAGCTTTTCAGCGTGTCGTATGGGAATTAGACGTGTAATTATTACTATTGTTATTACTATTACTCTATTTCATTACTTATTTATTATAATAATGTGTATGAATGAGATGTAATTTATTTATTTTCTCATCTCTTTTTTTCCTCTTTCACTATCATTTGTTCCAGTGCTGGCAATTTGTGTTATGCCATAAACCACTAATGCTTGTTGTTAGAGATCAGTACAACATACTATGTCTTGGTTTAAGTGGTTCGGGAAAGAGCACATTATTAGCACATTTGGTCGGAGAAACCACTTCTAATATTGAACCCACTATTGGCTTCAACATCAAAACATTGCCGATTAAGGACACTGTCATCAGCATCAAAGAGTTGGGCGGTTCGGGAAGAGTTCAGCACTTTTGGGATTACTATTTCACTGATAAGAATGCAATACTATTCACAGTGAACTCTGCGAGCAATGAAGAAGAACTGAAACGTGCGCGTCAAACACTCAAGTCTGTTCTCTCCAACAATCGTCTGAGAGGTCGACCATGTCTTATATTAGGCACTCATATGGATATGTCTGAAGCTAAGTCTGAACAAGAACTCGAACAATTTTTTCAGAACATAATGCATGGCCACAAATGGCGAGTGTTTTGCTGTTCGTCTTTCAATAAGCAACAAATTTTGACCGCTTTAGAAACTTTAGTCGATTTGATAGTTAGTGGTCAATGACTAACACTAGTATTAAATCATTTCATCAAATTATAAACTATGATTTATTATTGTTTAATAAATTAAAACATTATTGACTATTAATTTATAAACGATTATCAAATGACATACCTTTATATATAACTAACTCTGTATTTAATTCGAAAATAATGTACAGTTTAATTAAAATCAATGTGTGAAAAACGGCGGATATTTATACGTTATTTTAGGTCTTGTTCTGATATGAGGCACAGGTGAAGCTTCCTTATGGTATTTGTATATTTTTTCCCATAAATGAACTCTTTGTCTCGTAGGCGCCCATTCATTGAGTTGATTACAATTTTTACGTTTCAACATATGACTCAATTCTTTTATATCTTCTTCACTTCTGTTATCTTCGCTTAAATACGGACGAAGATTTACGTCAACTGTTTGTTGTGGTTCTCGAATAAGAAACTAAAATCAAATCAATTTGATTAAAATGTATTGAAGTATAAAATTGAAAACTATTTAATGATAACTCACTTTAACAATATTCTTAAGAACTTCATCGTTAACACCTTTAAGTTGACCGTTTTCGTAGGTGTCGAACAGTTTTAAGTCACCACTACTCCAACAGACATTTCTCAAAGAATCAGTGTCAACATCACTATGAAACGAGTGTGTATTGAGTTGATAGACATAGAATGACCAAAACTGTCCGTCTGTTATAATAACATGTGTTACCAAAGGATAAGTCAATTCATGATAAAGAGTAAATCCCAAATTAGAAGCCATCCCATTAAGCCATGCGAACGATGAGGTAATTGCCATTCCGTCCAAAACTTCTTGTTTGTCATCGAAAGACCTATCATTTTTCATTTCTCTCAATTTCATGTCTTGTCTCGTGAGACAAATCAAATTCGGAAAATCGAAACCTTGCGAGTGATCGATCCAAAAGCCAGGAATCGATACTTGATTATAACGTCGCAAATAATAGCCCATAGTTAAGAGATTGTATTTGTATTCTTGAATTTCAGACTTCGTACAGATATCGTCGTCAAGCGATAAGACCTTATTTTTCAAACGAAAATAATTTTAAAATTATCTGAAATTTAAAATTTAAAGTTTAATTCACTTGAGGTAAAGGTTTGTCAGTTCTTAGGTGTAAAGCGTGTGTTCCTCTATAAGTGAAACTTTGATCAAATTGTTCGCTTCTAAACCATCTCTTTTTCTTGAAAGGAGGAGCGAATCCTTTGTGCCACCACGAGTTGAACACATTCGCACTCATGTCAACCTTTCGACACATAATTACAATTTGTTTTTAATTTAATTCTCATTAATTTAATTTAATCCAAATCAATGATTGAACGAATAATAATAAATACCTGAATGTTTCGCAAGTGTTCATAATTTTTACTGAGTTTTCTGCGTATGATTTCGACCACATCTTCGACAGTGTCTTCTTCTATGGCTGTATTGATTCTCATATCCGGTGTCTGAAAACCGATTTGAGAAATAAATGAACCCTTCAACTCAAAGGACGGCTTTCTTTGTTTTGTCTCAAATAAATGCAAAGCAATTGTTTGACAAATAGATTGCTTTAAGTCATTGTCTAAAATGGAGTCAACATTAATGTTATCATAAGTTTGAGGCAATTGACCACTAATTAGATGAGTTCTAGTAACGTATTGCTGAAACGGCAAAGCGTTGTATTGTTTGAGGACAGGCTCTAACATCAAATTAAAGTGCGAATAATGTTTCGATATTTCGTATTGTTTTTGTTGAGCAGTTGGAAGTCTTTTGATAGCGTCATACCATTCCAGACGAACCCTTTTGTTAGTGCCTTCAGTCGAGACATCAACAATAGGGGGATATTCGGGACTTTGGGTCCATTCGTCTGGTTGATCTTCGATGGCGTTAATGTTGATGAAGTACCTAAACTTCCACCACGGCTTCTGTCGAATCCATTTTCGAGTTTGTCTCAAATGGTCCGGAAGATAACTGACAGGCTTTGGGACGACTCTCTCTTCGACCTCATCGGTTCGCGACTCTGTGAACGAAGAGATTGTCGTCTCCTTTGATGACAAGTTTCGCAATTGATTCAAACATTTGGTTGTTGTTCGAAATGAACTTAAGTTTAAATATAGTTTTCCATTAATTAAAGCCAACATTTTTGAAAAAATTGTGTTTATTTTTTGTTCAATTAATTATAAATTGAATCTAAAATAAGTCACATTTTCTTAATGTAAACTTTTTCAGCACTAAACAAATGGGAGGAGTTTTGAAACTTATTGACAACATTTGAGCGCTTTATTTGAATAGTTTTTGATAAAACAAATCCTTTCGATTCAAACGATTTTACATTTTTTACCACATTTTTTGGGCAATAATTCAAATCAAATACTAAAACATCGATTGAAGACAAAGAGAGAAAATTTAAATTTTAATAAAATAAACAAAAAAAATGTCATTTATTTTTTGACAATGAATTAAATGAATTGATTCAATACGTTTATATATGAAAGTATTCTTTATTTTTAATTAAAAGTAAGTTTTGAATTGTTCGCTAAATATCGGAAATACATTTTTCTGTACATATTTTTTAATAATTAAAGACAATTACTTTGTTTTAAATATCAGCCAATTTAAAAACTTAACGCTAAATATTGATTAAATGAAATATAATTCTTCGAGAAGTATTAAAATTTGTTTTACTAGAAATCAATGGTAAAGCATATAATAATACTATCACTCAAATAATGCCAACAAAATAATTAATATAAATAAATAGCGCGAATTACCACCAATTGATAATATGATCGGGAGTCTCTTCTTTGCAATATCTTTCCCACATTTTATAGTAAAGTCGTTCTAAATTTGTTGTGTAGGTCTTAACGTTAAAAAGTGGAGATTCAGCTCTTGCGCACCAAACTTTTGCTCGAATGGCTTTTAGACTGAAAAATAAATCAAGAATTTGTCATTAATTTAAATGAAAACAAGTTTTAATTATATTATTTTCTTTACTATTGTCTGTCATTTCCTAATCTGACGGCAATGTTTTCATAGTCTTGAAAAGACTTAGCGATCAATTCGGGAACTCCTAAACACGTTAATTGAGAAGAAGCGACTCTTGAGGCCAACGTTTCACCTGCGAGTGTAACCATTGGAGTTCCGGCCCAAAGAACATCCATTCCAGTTGTGTGTCCGTTACAAAGAGGTGTATCTAAACAAACGTCTACGAGTTGTCCTCTCCTGACATGTTCTTCTTTTGCGGCCACATTAGAGAAGACGAGACGTCCGGGCGGAAGCCCATAACTGGCTGCAGAAGCAGAGATATTTGCTTCACCAACAGCTGGAAAACGAAGCAGCCATAACACACTGTTCGGCACCCGCTTCAAAATCTGTCAAAAGTATATAATTGAAGAGTGAAATCATATCAAGAATAGCAACAAATGTGACTTACATTAACCCAAGTTTTCAAAGTCGGCGGATCTATTTTGTAGAGTTGGTTGAAATTACAAAATATAATCGCATCTTCTGGTAAACCATATTGTTGTCTAGTGGTCACTAAAATAGCTTTTGGTGCCTCTTCTCCTATTTATTACAAAAAATATGATTCAAAAGATGGTCAAAACTAAAAACAACATACCAGTCGCTGCCTTATTATTCATTTGAGTGGTCGCGAGTCCGTTTTGCACAACAATGCCATTGACTGAAGTTTGGACCTGTCCGTTACTAATCATAGCCTGAACGGGTTGAGTGGTCGGTAATTCAACAATTGTTTTGACAACTTCTACTTTTTCAGTGGAAATTATAGGATTAGAATTAGATGTGGCCA
>JAQIWZ010001963.1:0-10228 GCA_034697245.1 Malaconothrus monodactylus
TTTATCCAGACTTAACAAGTATGTCATCTCTCATCTATTCGGATTTTTTTATAATACAAAAAAAATTACAAAAAAAAATTACAATAAAATTACAAAAAAATTTCAGACTTAATGTTTTTATTTTTGAAATACTTAAAGATCAGCAAATATCATATACTATGGAGAGAACATTTCGCGAAGCATTTCAAGGATTTGCAAAAGACACTCTCAATATATTAGGCCGTAATCCTGCTTTAGCTGAACTGCCGATAACTGTGAGATATAGTTATTCTATATTTGAAACTAGAAATTCGAAACCTAATTAAAAGTCGAAATTGTGAAACATGACTAACATTAGATATAAGATAATTTAGAGTCAAATGATTTTCACCGCATAATTGATTTTCGACGATTAATAGAATTACCGTTTGTAGCATATAATGAGAAAGAGGTGTTTCGACTTATCAACCGGAAAGATAATAAGCCAAAATTGAAAATAGTTTCACAATATCGACCTAAAAAGCTTTGATTATTTTTAAAAACCACTTAAAATTAAACAATTAAGACTTTTATTCAATTGATTGAATCAATTATTATTTGATAGCTCGGAACACCAGTTTATGGTGAAGCTGAACATCAGGGATATCTTGAGTATATGGCACCTGGAGTTGTTGTCAGTATTTGTTATATTATGGCAACTGGATTGACAGCTTTGGCTTTTATTATTGAAAGACGAGGTATTTTTAGAAGAAATCATTATTTTATTTTATTACTAATGCTTTTATTGCACAATGAATTCAATTATTACAATTTTCAATTTGTCATAAGTAATACATTGTCTTTCAGTATATTTTTTTTATTATTTACAATTAATTGAAGAATAACATTACTCTCATTTCCCAAAATAAAATCAACTTTTTTTTAATCAGAAACAGGAACGAAATTATTAATAAATTTAGAAAATAAGTTTATAGCTTTTTTTGACCCATTTCAATGAGAAAAATATGCCTTTCGGTGTGTTTTGCGCTTAATTAATCAGATGAGAATTAATCAATGATTAATAATCTTATAGATGTGACAGCATTTTCTAGTAATACGTTATCTAAATTTGAATTCAATCTCTGATAATGACAACGAAATATAAGTTAAACAGTCAATCAAATACTAGTCCTACAGGGACTGAACCTTATGCTGAACTGAGAATATGATTCATTGTTCATCTGCAGTGTGAATAAGATATTAAGCCTTAACTAACTTTAATCAACATTTTTAATAATAATCAATTGTAATCTTGATACAGATGGTCTTTTTGAGAGAAGTCTTGTCGCTGGTGTGGATACACTTCAAATTTTAATCGCACACGCATTGGTTCAGATATTTGTTATGGTTATACAAATAGTCTTAGTCCTAGTTTTCACTTTCCTTGTTTTTGATATACCAAGTCGTGGACCATTTGTTTGGGTTATATTGTTATTACTTCTTCAGGGAGCCACTGGAATGGCATTCGGTTAGTCAATCAAATGTTTTTCTAATGTTGTCATTTTTAATTCGATTATCATTTTCCTGATTGAAATACATATGACCTCTTAAGAACTCAAAATCAATCATAATGAAAGCTAATTTATGGTTCATCATTTTAAACAATTACATAAAGTTTTAAGTCTTTGAGTTATGGCTTTTATTTTATTTTATTTTTTTTTTTTGCTTCAAGTCATGGGAGGAAAGAATCACTCAAACAATGATAGTTTCAAAATAATATTTTTCGCTTATCAAAAATTTATAATATGACTATTTTGAAACTTAGAATAAAAAATAACTTCAAAGGGACTCTACATAATGAGAATAACTTTATCTCTTTCTAAATATGCATTCTTTAATTTCATTTATAAAAATAAATAGTTCTTTGTTCTTAAATTTTTTATACCAAACGTAATTTGAAAGATTTGATTAATTATTCAAAAAAACATTTAATGACCTTAAAATTGATAAGTGAAAAATTTGTAATCAATGCCAAAGCTTTTAATTTTGTGATTCCTCTCTACTCAATAAACAATCGATCTTAAGTTTTCAAATCTTTTTTTCCATTGAGACATCATTTTATTATAGAATGAAAGTTTTTAATTGCACTTGAAGTTTATTTTTTTCCCCTTTTTGATATACTATTTAATGGAAAGGCGAAACTAATTTGACTTCTTTTCTTTATTTTAAATTTTTTAAGGCAAAAAAATCTGCAAAAATTGTCCAAATTTCTTACAACTATAACAAATAGGATTGATGTCAATTAGGTTATTAATAAACTTTTTTCTTATTGATAGGTTTGGTAGTGTCAGCTCTTTGCCAGCAGGAAAATACAGCAGTCATGATGATTTTGGGAACATTCTATCCTAATCTAATTTTGAGCGGTAAGAATCAATGTTCTTTCAAAATGAACTGAAATCCAACCCTATAATTACGTGCATGAATACATTTTTTTTTCTTCAATTAATAAGCATGAAGTTAGAGATCACGTAATTATTTGAAACTATTTTCGAAAAAGAAAATTTAATATAAAATTTAATATTCAGGAATAATTTGGCCGTTAGAAGCAATGCCCCATTGGATTAGATGGTTTAGTTATATACAGCCTCAAACATTGCCTACAGAAACATTACGGCATGTATTATCCCGCGGATGGGGTTTCGAAGATTCTGGAGTTTGGATGGGATTCTCTGTAACGTTCGTTTGGCTTTTAGTTTACTTAATTTCTGCAGCAGTAATATTCCGAATAAAAAAATAAATCTAAATTAATTAATTCATTAAATAAAAGCTGATTCTGTCTTTTGACTGAAGGGTAAAGTTAGCCAAAGATAATAATTTAATCCACAATTGATATGTTCCTCAAGTCATTGCGAAATATTTGAGTTTCGAATAATGACAGATTAGTCTAAAATTAGCTACAAATGTATAATAACATAATTTAATAGAATAAGTCCTTATCTAAATACATATCACTTGCATTTCAAGTTATTTAATACTTTAAATTCAATGAGTGATCAAATAATATATCGACTAATTATCTAATCTTTTATATCGATTTGTAAATTAATTTTATTTACATTAAAAATATCTTTGAAATAAAAACTGAATTGAATTTAAGCTGAATTTCAGTGTTTGTCAAATAATAATTATATAATAATAATAAGTAAATAAAGTTTTTATTTTTCTTGAATCATTAGATAATGAAGAAATAGTCGTACATGGATTGACTCTATATTTCAAACAATTTTTAGGATATTGTACTCAAAATATTTTCTGAAAAATAATTTTTATAGAAACAAATTTTTATAAAAATCATTTTTCAGTTAAATTTTTGTAAATTCATAGCTCTATTGATACATTCTTCGAAGCCATAATCACCTTCATCGTAGTCGTCATCGTTTTCAGTTTGAATTTCCATTTTCTGAACAATTAGTCGGAGAAGTTCTAATTGTTGTTCTGATGCTTTGGCCAATTCCCGTAATCTAAATGATTAAATTAAATTTTATTCAATTATAAAATCAATTTTGTCCAAACACTTTGATTGAAAAATGTTAATTCTTTTTATGCTTGTTTTTTATGTCATTAACACTTTTTTTTGTCTCATATAATTATTAAGTTTTTTTATTTTTGATGTCCTGTATAGCCATTAATAACAAAAAAGAGTATTTACTTTTTTCTTTGTTGGAATAGTTGGCTTGAAATATCTTCACTCATGCGATTGTGTTCCATCTGTTGGTGAACACTATTTGAAGTATTGAATTCAACTAATTGTTGCTTTTGATTACTGGAATTGGGGGACACAAACCATCGCAAAAGAGTTGACCACTTTTTATTCCAATGAGAAGAGAATCAGAAAAAAACGTTTGTGAGAAATATTTTAATTTTAAAATGAAGCGCTAATTACCACATAAGAAGTGTGTTTGCATTTGCGATTCGGATATACATCAACTTCCATTTTGTCGACAAACTTAAGAAACTGTTTCGGAAGTTTTCTTTCTAAGTCAGTGTGAAGCTCGACCTGCATTGTCAACCTTTTCAATTGAGCATTACGTCTAACAGTCTCAATATCGCCGACAGCCAAACCAATCAGTAAATTCATCAACAAAATAGGCATCAATACAGCGAACATTATGAGAAAACAGAGAGCGGCTATCAATTGATACCTAACATAATTCGTCGGATCGTTTATCAACTGAAGCGGTCTTAAGAATGTTCCTAAAAAGTCAATCTCTCCCAACATCATAGTTCCCACTCTTATCATTGAAATAGTTGGCTGACGAAAGCCTTTTTCTCCGTTCCACTATTTATTTAAGTAAATCTTTATTAATAAATAATATAACAATAAGTTTATTTGAAATCTATGAGAAAGAACTTTCATTTAAAATAGTTTTAAGTGAAAATTCTTCAGGTATTTGTATAATGAATGAGGAAAAAGTTTAAACTAAGAGTATTTGTGTAATAAATGAATGTATTTTACTTTAGTTTAATGGTATCAAAATTGAAAAATGACTCACTATTGCATCAATTTTGGTGAGAAGAATAAAAAAACTCAATCCAAATGCAATTATCAAAACAGAGAATACAGTTATTACTTTGACTAAAGTCGAAAGTATCTCCAAAAACATAACTACGTAAATACCAACGCGATTAAATCTAGAAAAATAATAACAATAAGAGAACTTAATTTTATTGTTATTCAAAATACACATTCTGTTAACTAACCTTTGCATATAAAGTAATAAATTAAACCACGCCATGAATACAGCAATAGCTGCAGCGATATAGAGAGGAGTTGGATGAAAATGCCCGAAAAGATAACCGAATGACATAAATCCTGACGATATATAAAGAGTCCATTCGAGTGCATTTATAACATCAGTGAAATATTTCCCTCTCTGATAGTATTCGAATATTCAGTAATTCAAAATTGAATTTCAATCTTATGGATACAACTCTCTCTACTGGTTCCCAATTCGTAGTGCGCGTACCACTAACTGGTACGTCAAGATGTTTCAGATGGTAAGTGAAAGATAGTTCGGAAGAATGAAAACGACATATGATATAAGGGAAGGTTAATTTATTAGTCAAAGAAATCTTAATTTAAATTAGATTTAAATTTAATTTAAATTTAATTTATTGTATTTAAAATACAAGCATTTCTAGACTTAAATAATTTTTTAAATAATTGGGAACTAATGCTTTAAACAATGTTGTATTCTTCTAAGTTTCTTAATGGGTAGTCAAATGAGAGTCGAAAAAACTCTTATATATAGTATATGAGAATTGTATCCGAAAAAGAAAAGACTAGAATTTATTCATTTTTTCTCACCTGTTGATACATTTGGCAAAATTCTTTGATAATGTTGAGAATGACAAACATTAAAACTACCGAAGAAGTGACGAATACGATCTTTAATTAAGAAATATTAAATTAAAATTAGTCATGTTTAAAACTCAGAGAATTCTGTTTTAACCCATTAAATATTCCTCTTTCAGGTCTAGTGATTCAGTTTTATTTGTTCAATTTTGAAATTAAATTAGCTGTCGATCATTTTCAGGCAATTTTCATTAAAAACTTTGTTTAATTATTCTTTAGTTGAAACAAAATTAACTTCAATTTAAATCAGTCGACAATATTTAATGAGGACTTAATAGAAAATTTTCATATTTTCCTCAACCAATTTCAACAAAACTTGTGAAAATCTTAAAATTATTTTCGATAAAAAGCGAATTTTTTCAATTTTGGAAAATTTTAAATTCGAATTAGGGTTAAAATTGTTTCTCCGATTTGAATCTCTAAATCTAAAAATTAAAACCGAATCCTCAGAGCTTAAGTGATGCGCATCATTAAAAGAGTTTTTAGATTAAATCATTATTATAATGAACTTTACTCGTGATGTTTCGAGGGAAGAGCTCTTTTCATATATAACTTCTACTCTACGCCATTCGTCTTCGATATCCGAAATATTTGTAGAATTATCTTTATTAAGTTGTATTAAATCACATTTAGCGTCCATTAGTTTTATCGCATTTATAGTTAAAAATGTGAGAAATATCACATAAATTGTCAAATTTATCAGATGAAAGTACATTCCGTAAGAACTCCTAATAATTGAAATAATAAAAATAATTTATTTAACGTTTATTATTACGTATTTCATAACAATTGATTACCATTTAGTTTCCAGATATTTCACGCATAACGGATGTGACAACAATTCTTCGCGTTTGTATAATACCATTAACTAAAATAATTACACAATAAGTTTGAAGTAAATGTTTATGAGTTATAAAAATTCTATGAGAAATGAAATTTTTAAAGTTATTGATTGTCAATTCGTTTTTATAATTTTCTCGTATCAATATTTAAGTCTTTGTGAATTTTGAAGATTAAATTTTCAATATAACGATAAAAAACACTAAAAAATTAGTAGTTTTAACATTAAATACGAAATGTTTGTAATGAAATAATGCACTAATTCTCACATTCATCATAGGTAGAGGTTTATCAAATGGAACCAATCTTTCAGCGTCTTGTAAATATTGAAAGTTATATTTAACCTAATAATAAGTGATTTGATATTTAGAGTTTTTAGTATGAGATGAAATATTAAAACTCACGTAATAGCTTTTACTGTCTTCGTTTTGATTAGATTTTACGATTCCTTTGTCAAGAACGGCCTATCATTGTATAATAATCACAAGTAATCACAAGTAATATGAAGTCAGAATCGACAAAAAATGTTGTAGACTCACATTCATTACTTCAGGCATATTCGCAGTTAATCCTTCCAAAAGGCTATCATATTTTTTTAACCGACAGCGCATTATCTCATCGGCTCTAAAATAAATAATTTTATCATTTGAGAGAATCTACTTTCACGATGAAATGATTCGATGAGCAAAATATAAAAAATGGATTTTTCTTCAAAAATTTCATACTTCAAGAGTATTGAAATGATATTATTAACTAAATTATGAAACGAATCAAATTTGTAAATGTTTCAGGAATTCTCACATGAATTATATGAAATGACTTATAAAAAAATGATTGAAAAAGTTAGATTCAAATTAAATAAATGAATACCTGGTCGGGTGCATAACCATTGCCATTGCAACGTCTGAATGTTTGAAATGCAAAGTGAAATCAATTGGAGACATTCCCTCATTATTTTTTAATATTCTGCAGTCAAGAGACAATAAAATGCTTGCAGCGGAAGCTTTATTATACATGGCGGCCAATGCTAGGGCTGTATTCTATTGAATTGTAATTTAAATAAAATTTTACTTAAAATATGGTGATATCAAAATTTTGCATTTAGTTTTTGTTGTCTACTTGTATAAAAGTCAAAGCTTAGAAAAAAAAATTCTGATTATATTCAATGCACAATTCTTGAGGCTCTGGATAAAGTTGAGCTCATAGTAGACATAGTAGAATATAGGTCTTACCCCATCCCTATCAACTTGATCTAACAAATGCGAATGAACTAATAATAACTGTTGCATTGTATCCGTGTGTCCGTTCACTAAAGAAGACATAATCCTTTTATTATTCCAATAATGAATCCCATTTGTATTGAACACTTACTTGAGGAGAGATGTAATGGTGTTCTTCCCTTATGATCTCTATATATAGAGGTTATAAATGTTAATAAATTATTAGGGCTGCCCTTAAAGTCAAATGATTCACCTGTGAAGGAGTGCTCCTTTGATCAATAGAAGGCGAACTATTCTTGTGTGACCGTTCATCGAAGCGATATGAAGAGAAGTCATACCTTCGATTAAAATTTAGATTTAATAATTTTTTGTTTAATGCAAAACTCTGGTAATCGATTTCGAATACCTTCGCCATCCATTTCATTGATAATAAGGTGCCCCTTACGACTCTCCAACAAATTTTTAGCTGTATTAAAGCGACCGTATCTGACAATTACGAAAAATAACTCAATTATAAGTTAATATTAGTTAATATTAGTTAATATTAGTTAATATTAGTTAATATTAGTTAATATTAAAACATAGTTTTATAATAAAACCTGGCGGCAAAGTGTAAAGCACTTTGATTTTCATTATTCTTCAAGTTGATAACAGCGCCCAATTGAAGTAAGCTTTGAATCGTTTTGAAGTGTCCATCGCGTGAAGCGTAATGCAAAGGAGAACCTAATTATAAATTTTCGCATCAAAATATTGATAATTTAAAATTAATTAAAACAAATGCTCACATCCAAAAATGTCTCTTTCATTAAGCAAAGTGTCAATCGGATCATAAGTGCTCTTCAAAATAATTGTGTTAAAGTCATCAAAATCATTGTAAATCACTTTAAAATAAAATACGATCATATTTTATAAGATTTAATACTTTAGATATTAGTTCAGTGAAGTGGTCGAGTTTTCCTCCGCTTATAACTATGTGATGAAGAATATTACGATTGCCATTATCACGATCTGTAACACTAGCACCCAATTGAATTAGAATCATAACTGAACGCCAGGCAGCTCTCGTCCCAGCCAGCAATAAAACACTTCTTCCTAAATAGAAATAATTTAATTTTTAAATTATACGGCAATCAAATGGATAGAATGAAAAACTATTTCTATATTAGTGATAAAAATGAGAACTAATAAATGTTTCACTCATTTTTGATATGGAAGATTAATTTGAAGAATTTTAAAAATATTTTTGAGAATCAATTCACAAAATCAGCCTTTATCACAATACATCAATTAGATGGTAAGGATGGTTAACCTTACCTTCTTTGTCGATGGCATTCATATTCGCGCCCTTAAATCAAAAAAATTTTCCGATTGAATATTATTTTCATTAAAAATGTTTGAGATAAGGTATATTCACTTGTTTAACAAGGTATTTAACGAGTTCAGCATGATCGAATGATGCCGCGCAATGCAGAGGAGTAAACTTTTGGGCATCACATATAGATAAACAATTTATTTTTTCTTCGGGCTGCGTTTGAAACATCAGTTTAACGATATCAATAGCTCCTTGAGAACAAGCGAGATGTATCGGTGTTGATAAGTCGTGCTGTTGTGTACTTATTAAAGCTCCAGAATTTAAACATAATGATACCGCCTATCAAACAATGGTAAAGATATTCAAGTCTATTATTATGAAAGAATTTTGCTTCACTTTTAATTAGTTGATGGTTGAGAAAAAATTGAAGAATGAAATGAAAATATCTTATATTTAAGTTAAAACTATCGAATCAATGTTTAATACGAGCTTTTCATTTAATTTAAATTTAATTCGCACCAAAATTTCTTAATTTAGGTTAGCTTTAAAAGTTTGAACGAATGAATTTTTAAATAAAATTCTATTGATGTTAAGATTAAAATTCAATGCATTGAAATTAATTTTTATTTAATAGCGTTAGCCTGGATTTGATAAAATAAAAGTTTTACTTTTTGTGTGCATGTCTAAGGTTTAAAAAGTAAAGGTTAGTTCGTATTTTTCATGACTTAGAATTAAATTATTCTGTTCTTCATTTCCGATTCAATTAAATGTATGGAAAGGTAAATGAAAATTTTAGCTTAAAAGTAATTTATATAAATAGCAGTTAAGGTATGAGCAACTATTTTGATCTTTCAAAACTACAGTTAAGAGTCACTATTTATGATACGTGGATAAAAATAAAACTAATTAAGTATTTGAAATACTTGTATGAGTAAAATGACTCAGTAATGAATGATCGGATGTATCAAATAATGAGAATTAATGTGTGTATTAATAGAGATTAAATTTAATGGATGTATAAGATATAAACCTTGATATCTCCTGCATGAACAGCAGAATGTAGTGGAACATTGCCTTCTGCGTCATAGCATTTCATTATAGCTTCACGTGCGTATCCAAGAGATTTTTCACCTATTTATATAATATCAATATGTCTTTAGATTTTTCTATTTTATTAAATATCATCTATCATTTCAATTTTATTCTCAGATTCTTTCAATTATTCTGTTATGAAAATAACATAATCTTATTGATCAATTTGAACAAATAAATAAGTTTGAAGTTTGAACTGCTCTATAAATTATACCCCATTCCAATATTGCTTCCAATGTGTTGGCCGATGCATTTTTTGCTGCTTCGTGTATTGGATAATATCCTAAATAAATCATTAATGAATAAATTCATAGAATTTTTTACAATAAAGGTTTAGATAACATGTTGAAGAAAGAAAGTAGAGGTAATTACATACCATTATCGCATGGA
>JAQIWZ010001964.1:0-10220 GCA_034697245.1 Malaconothrus monodactylus
TGTCTTTAGAGGATTTGACACAAACCTTAATAAAGAAGTTGTTTTCAAAGTTATAAAAGTTGTTTCCATAAAGACAGTCAACAAGTTATCCGAACTTTCTCTCGACGGCACCGAACTATTAGCTGATGTTTTCAATGAAATAATAATAACAAGAGCCCTATCAGACCTTCACATAACCACTTGTGACTATAGAGGACATGAATTTCAAACTCATAACTACCCGAAAATGTTTAGCACACGTCTTGTATATGGAAGTATTCCATTATATTTTATGGTAACTTTTTCTCATTAACAATTCATTAATAACCTAAGGCTTAGATTTAGAGCTTAATCTTTTTTTTGGTGATAAATAGCTTAAATCAACTAATGATAGTATGAATGAATTAAAGCGAATCGAGCCATTGTCCGATTCATCGTTTAATCCGCGCGAATATTTGGTCATTTCTATGTCCTATTGTGGAGAATCGATTTGCAGAATGCTTAAGAATAGAAGAGTTAATGCAAAGCAGTTATGAAGCATTTGTTATCAATTGATATTTGCTCTAACAGTGGCTGAATGTGTCTATGAATTCGAACACAGAGATCTTCATATCGCGAATGTATTGCTTAAGAAAACTGAAAAGCCTTATATTCACTATATTATCAAAACAGTTAATTATGAAGTTGAAAGTTATGGAATTAAAGCCTTTATAATCGATGCAACATTTTCGCGCATCAAATCTGAAGATAATATTCATTTCACTTCATTATCGAATCGCTTAAATCCATTACTTTCTAATAAAAATCCAGATTTACAACAATTCACGTATCAAAATATGTGTAAAAAAGCTTCAGATGATTGGAAGCAATGGATTCCAGAAACTAATATATTTTGGTTGAGATATTTTATCAGAGCTATTAAATCGAGTGATATTGTGAAGAAGTGTGAAGATAAGAAACCACTTCGTGTTATGGAACAAATCCTAGAACAGATTAAAAAATATCAGAAATTAGAAGATTTTGTTTCAAACATCAAAACGGGTTGAATTCAATTATACATTCATCAAGTTTTTAACTACTTTTTTTCTACTCAACAAATTGTTTATATTTAATAATTTTAGCTTAAATTTTACATTCAATAAAATATCTTTTTTATTGAAAGCCATTGAATCAGAACTTGAATTCAATCAAAACTCGTGTCAATATTTTCAAGAAAGTTGATTAAAGTCTTATTATTAAAGAGATGCACTAAATACCACTCGAGCCTCTGTTTGTTTGCAAATGCAAAAGTCGAAAGTCAAACATCTTAACATTTAATGAGTGAGAGGTTAAAAAGCACGCAAATCATAGATTTTCATCATTTTTAAATACCTTTAGGTTTATTTATCTGAAAAAGATTTATGTGCTATAAAAGAAAAGTGTGAAAATTTTTGAATCAAAATGTTTTTTTTTAATGTTTTGAGAGAGAATCAAATCTTATTCAAATGTGAATTAAAGTCATTGAAAAACCCTTAAAGCTTTACCTGTGATTTGTGAAAATTATTATTTTTAAATATTTGATTTGACGAAAATATGGAAAACAATTAATTTCAAATATATTTTTCATGTTAATTATGTGTTTGTTTTTTGTTGAAGAGTCGATTGCAAACAGTTGTGAACTAACGAAAAACAATAAACGTTATTATTCTCGTTAATTGAACTCTAACTCAAAGATAACGTTGTTTTGAGATTTTCAAAGTTTTCGGTATCGAACAAGTCTTGCATTAAATTAACAGTTTTATAATTTACAGCGAATTAAATATATATGTGATTATAAATTTTTCATTTTTATGTTATTGTTAAAAAAAGTTTCACAAGAAGAATAATAAAATTAAATCATAAATAAACTCATATTTATATTATATTTATTCACTTTTATTAGTTTCCATCAATTCGATTGCAATAAGTTTTCTGAAAAAAGTAATCTTAAGTTTTTCAAATTTATTCATTTCCTTTAAGATAAGTTAAACGATTTGCTGACCACACAAAAGGCAGAGCTCGTTCAGCAAAATTGAATTTTTAAACCTAATTCAATTTAATAGTCTTGTTTAGGGGTCTATTTTTTGGATCTAAAGTTTTTCTTTAAAATAAAATATTCTTTAAAAAAAACTTTAGACAAAATAAATAACTTCTATTTCAATTGACTAATTTGCATAAGTTTGCATTTTTTCTCTTATTTATACAAGTGGTTCGTATAAATCATTTCTAAAATGTTTATAAGCACAGAGAAAATTGTGAATAGCAAACATATCGCCTATTTTTGAAATAATTGTTTAATCACTAAACAATGAGATTTTAATTTCAACAAAAAAAAAATCTATTCATTAATCTTTAGCGTGAAATCGATACCCATTAAATAAATGATGTATTAACTTATATTATATAAAACGTGATATGAATTTACAGCCACTTTTACGGCTCTAATTATAAACGAGTAATTTCACAAAGAAATGTTGACAAAATATAAAGTAAATATACTTAACATTTAAAAATAAAAGGATTGACGACACGCTGTGTTTTGATTGTTTTTGATATTTGTATTCTTTCTGTGAAACAAATCAAAAGATCAAAAGTCTCCTCAAAAGAAAAACTCTTCAAAACTTAGTCACATTTCATACAATGCGAAAACTTTTTCTTTCGACCAAATGATTTAGAACAGTGGCAAATATAGTAAAAGTAATGTATAGATAGTCGCATACAGTCATGCCTCGGTATAATGACATGAAAAATTATTTAATTTTAAAAACAGTTTTATCACAAATTTTTCAGTTTTAATCAATCAAAAAAAGAACAAAACGAATAAATGGATTGTAAAATTTTTTTTAATTTATTAAATATTGCCCCGTATCATATAGTGGGACAAATCCAGACGAGCCACTCCATCATTGGGAAACACTGGTTTAGCAGAAAATAAAATAAACTTTGAAACTAGGTTTTGATGTAATAGAACTAGAGATCCTACTGTTTTTCTCTGATTAAAAAATAATAGTTTGTTGCGGAACTAATTTTTTTTTTCAAGTTGGCTATTAAATCACAATTGCCAGGCTTTAGTTCAAACCTTTTATTCTTCTTTTTTTAGAAGTTTCAATCAAAGTGAGACGTGAGATGATATATCAGTTTTTCCCCTTTCAAACAATGAAAATAAGTTTAAAATAAATCTATACTTGTATTTATATCATTTGTGATTATATTTCACTTTTCATTCTTTTATATTGAACAACGACCATAAGTAAACTTCTGAGAATAATCTTAAAATAACCCACAAATCAATTCTTATTAAAAAAAGGTTGCGTAAAAGGAAACCCCTTATTATGATTAATAATCGAAGTTAAACAATACTGATATTAACATGTGATAAAAATTTAAACTTTTAAAATATGGACTATGAAGTGCTTTTACAAAGTGTATTGAATGTGATAAAATTGACAGTTTTTAGTGAGAAATTATTGGTGGATACAATCAGTGTATTTTAAAATAAAGTTGTATTTTAGATTTGATTCTCATTTCAATTAGTGTTTGTGTCACTTAAATTGCAGAAATTCAATCCTCAAGGCTACTTAAGCTTTAAAGATTTAAGCAATAACTAATAAGTTTTGCGCAATTGTCTAATCTTGTTTTTTTGCTAATCATTACAAGTCTTTATTTCATTAAATTATATAAATTTGAAGAATTTTTTTGGTCCGATCGATGAGAAAATACTTTATCAAAAATTTGAACTAAATTATAAACTTGTGAAAACTAAAAGACTTTCAAAAGTTTTGATATAAGTTAAAAAGACTTTTTCATTGTTGTTGAATTGAATAAATTTGGTTTCAAAGAATTTCAATAATGACTTTTATCAAAGTGTTCTTAACTATTAATTTAGTCGTTTTAATAATTTTGTTAAAGACTGTCAATAAAAGTTCTGCTTTTGAGAATGGGATATTATGGGCAAAACTGATTAACAAAACACAACATTGGAGTAAAAGTTATTCTTCAAAACAATTAGACAACTTTCGAACTATAAGTCAATCGTCGAATATATCTGAAAGTTGTAATGAAAGCATTCGGAGAACATTGAAAGGCATAGAAAGTTTGGATGACTGGTCACTTCTGATGATCAACTCGTGGGGAAGTTTTCCGCCGTCTGGATTACTCGAAGGAACTTCTTCTGATTTTGGTTCTTATGATCAGTGCTTATCAATAGAACCAAATGGAATAATAGGTGAACCTCAATATTGTATGATTGACTTATCGCCACCAATACCTCAACCAATGCCTATTCACCATAATCTCTATCATCGCATCGATGTTTTGCCTCAAGAATATTATAATCAGAATATTACAGAAAATTCGACAAATATTTTCAATACTTTCTCAGAATTCGCTTCATTTTATTATTGGATATCTTTGAGAACTGGTATTTGTATGCCATCCAAGTGTTCATCTCATGATATAACACAATTAGCCAAAGGTTTTGCTGATAATTTTGGGCTGGAGTTCAAAAAGATTCAATGTCAGACAAAGTCTAACTACAGATTAAATTTCGTTCAAATAACTGCTATGTATTACAAAATCATTGATAATTTGATTATCATTTTTTAAACTGACATTCATTTTTATTTTCTTTCATAGTTTGTTTATTTTGGTTTTTATAATGATTTCATTTGTGGCAACTTTAATGGAAAAATATAACACCAAAAAATCTCACCAAAGCATATATATTAACTCATTCTCATTGAGACAAAACTTGAAAAGTTTATTCGCCAACAGATCCTCTGAGGAATTTCCATGTATTCATGGTATCAGAGTTTTTACCCTCCTTTGGGTCATTTTCTCACATTCTGCCGAATGGACTAACTTTCAACTGTTTAGCAGATCTTTTCAAGTAAAACAAATTTTCACTCGAATCGAAAGCCAACTCTTATTGAATGGCGTGTATACGGTGGAAAACTTCTTTTTTATAGGGTATTTAATAAATAAAAATTATATTACGCTAAATACTTATATAATTGAAATATATTCTGTGAATAGAGGAATGCTCACGAGTTTCATAACATTGCATTACACGAAAGGAAAGCTCTTCAAATTCAGCACAACTGCATTTTTGTTGTCGAGATTCTTACGATTAACTCCACAACTATTTATATTTATATTAATAACATTTTTGATACCACTTTTGGGATCTGGACCCCTGTGGTCAGAAACAATGACACCAGTTATAGAAAACTGTTCTCGATATTGGTGGAGAAATTTGTTTTACATACAAAACATGTTCAAAGCTAATGAAATGTGTGCACTTCATTCCTGGTACTTGGCGTGTGATATGCAATACCACTGGATCTCAATTCTTTTAGTTATACCACTTCTTTATAAAGTTAAATTTGGAACTTTAATCACATGCTTTGTTATCATATGTTTTTACGTATTCTCAGCTGTTTTTAGCTATTTATATGATTTGCCTCCGGGTCTAATCAACACAGGAAGAGATAACTATTTTCTCGCCTATTATATCGATCTATTCTACATAAAGCCCTGGTCTCACGGAACTGTTTTCTTCATTGGATTCTTGTTTGGAATTCTAGCATATAATAAGAAATACATGAAACTGAATAAGGTAGGAATTCATTGAATTTGATGAGTTCGAAACTTTCGAGTCATGTTTTATCTATCATTTTTAGGTATCAAAAGCTTGTTTCTATCTATTTATCCTTCTCGGTTATTTATTACCCTTAATGGATACGTATAACTGGAATTCTGGTGAACAATACAACAGATTATATTCAGGTCTAATATTCTCGACCTGTAAAGTGCTTTGGTCTCTATCAACAGCTTCCTTGATATGGATTTGTATCAGTGGTAACGGAAGTCTAATCAATAAAATTTTGTCATTAAATATTTTCATTCCGTTATCGCGATTGACTTATTCTGTTTATTTGACTCATGTTTGGGTTATTTGGATATTTGTCGGGTCGAGAAGAGAAAGAATAGATACAAATCAAGTCGAAGTTCTATTTATTTTTCTACATAATATAGTGATCGCATATTTTGTAGGCTTTTTATTTTCTCTTTTATTTGAAATGCCAATCATTAAACTACAGAAACGTTTTATTGAACGGTTCATTAAGTCTGAGAGAAATTTGGATTTTGGGAATGAGTTAAATGGAAAAGTTTTGAAATAAAAGCTTTCAATTGTATAGTACTAAGAATTAATATTCAAATATAATAAACAGTAAAATTTATTTGTTTGCAAAGTTTTTATTTTATTTATAAATGTATTTCAAATTAAAGCTGCAATTATTGCAAAATGAAAATGAATGAAGAAAAATGTTTTGTGAAATTTAATTGAAAATTTTCATTTTCCATAAAAGGATTGTCTTATTCAATGTCACAAAACTAAATAAATATGTTGAGAATTTCCTATCACTCATTTAAGCTGTAAATTATGTATAAGTAATACACTTACTGTTAATTGTAGTTTTAAAACAATAGATAACTTTCATTTGATAAAAGAGTTATCATATATTTGCTATCAGTAATGTGCAGGGGGTCCAACTCCATGGGGCGTACAATTTGTTAGCTTCTCTTTAAAAAGTCAAAAACACAATCCACTCACAAATTTTTGCCTAATTAGAGAATTTTTCTCAGAAATCTAAAGTTGTCTCTCGTCTCGCCCTAGAATTTTCAATATTCATATTTGCTCATTAAGTCCCCCGGGACTGGACAACCCGCTACTGCCTGCTCACTATCAAATCAAAAAATAATGAAAAGCAAAAAAACACTAGTCTCTAAATTTTTTTTTTTGATTAAAACATAAATTCAACAAATTATTTTTTATTCTGTAGTTACTATTTTGTCAATAAGTATAGTTATATTTTGTTGACTACAATCATGTCCACTGAGAATGAATTGGAATTAGTGAAAATAATGATCGATCATTTGGAAGAAGATATCAAATATCATCAAAAAATGATTAAAAAACATGAAAAAGCTATAGTAAAAAAGAGACAGAAGATAAATGACTTGAAAATAATAGAAGAAAGGGAAAGAAGCAATCAGTAAAATTCTCATCACTATATGAATTATCGTTTCATTCAGTGATATATTTTTTTAAAAAAAACTTTGCAGATTTTCTTCTGGTGGTGATAGTGATGAAAGTAAAATCGACGAGGAAATTGATTTGATTTCTGACAGCAATTCAATCGACTTGATTGAGGTTTTAGTCAAGATTATTATTATTTTCTGTTTTGAACATATTTTGTTGAAAATATTGCTATTAAGTAAAAGTAACAATAATTTATAGATCTTTGAAGAAAAAAATTTATTGGGCTTTCATGAAATGAACTTGAAAGAAGGTTTGATGAAAGCACTAAAGGATAATGGTTTTGATAAGCCTTTTGAAATTCAGCAAAAATCGATAATGCCTTTGATAGAAGGTTAGAAAAATTGATTCACTTTAAAAACTTAACAGTAAAATCAAATGACATTTAGTAAACTTTTTAATTTTCAAAATAACTTTAAAACATTGAAAACAGGTTGTGATGCAATAATCAAAAGCAAATGGCAAAGCGGTATAACTGTTGCCACAATCGTAGCATCAATTGAGAGAATTGACCCCAAAATAAATGAATGTCAAGCAATGTTTATAACTCCGAGAAAAGAGTTTGCACTTCATGTAAAAACACACTTTGCTTTTCATTGAAGATGACTTAAAATTATGTTTTTCATTCAGATCGAGGCTATAATTTTGAAATTGAGCTCTTATTTGAACATCAAGTGTCACTCTTGTGTCGGAATACATAATATAACTGATGATATCACAGCTATTTTAATGGGAACTCATATTATTGTCGGCACTCCTTCTCGTATCTATGATATGATTAACAGAAAAGTTTTGGGTAATAAATATAAAGCTTTCCAATCATTTTATTAACAGATAAATCAATTTGAATTTTTCCTTTTAAGGAATCAAATTCATTAAACTTGTAATCTTTGACGAAACTAATGAATTAATGGAAACATATTTTAAATATATTCTACAAATTATTGAATTCTTTAACTCAAAAATCCAGGTCTTGACAATTTTCTTTTCAAATTATATGCAGGAATTTAATTAATATTATTTATTATTTAAAGTTTGTTTTTATCACAACTTCAATGAATGAAACTATTTTGGATTTATCTCAAAAAATTATGAAAAATCCTTTAAGAATATGTGATAATAAAAGATTATCACTTAATAATATTAAGCATTACTACATTCAACTCGAAACTAATGACTATAAGTTCGACACTTTAATTGATTTATTTGAAATATTAACTAAAACTCCAGTCATTGTGTTTTGTAATACAAAACAAGAAGTGAAACAACTCAAAGAAATGATGGAAAATAAGTCTTTAGCCGTTTCATCGATAGTAATTCAAAATCAGAAAAAAGTTTTACTAAAAATTTGTTGTTAAAATTTTTCTTAAAACTTTTATAGCACATAGAAATGGTTACTAAGGAAGCCTACGCTAATGTTGAAGAACTTAATTCCGGAAATTCTCCAGTTCTAATAACAACTGATTATTTTGCGAGACTTATTAACTTGAATGATATTGAATTGATTATTAATTATGACTTTCCGATTAGACCTAAATCTTATGCTAAAAGGTATCAAAACATTTTGAAAAGTTATTGGATTTAGAAATCAAAATTAGTTTTTTTTAATTTAATCCTTATTTTTATATTCCACAGAATCGGTAACTGCACAGACATTGTAAGGAATTTAATTGTAATAAACTTTGTTTTGGATAATGAAATGAAATTAATGGCTGATATTGAAAATTATTTTGATTGTATGATTGAAAAATTGCCATCAAATATAGAGTTCATTTGAAGAAAAAAAATGATTTATGACTTAAATTTGATAGAAGAAAAATAAATTAAATGTAAACATATTTAAAATATATTCTGCAAACTATTGAATTCCTTGATCTAAACTTTTGGAATAAAGTTATTTTAAAAATTATAGTAAAGTCCAAACAAAAAAATCTCTTAATTTGTTGATTGTAAAAATACAAATCGAATAAATAACTCTTATTTATTAATTTCTTATATTTATTTAAATTTTGAACACTTTTCTAAAACGATTAACTCCAATAAGAAGTTTTACCTTTTCTTGTGCTGTAAATTAATTTATTCATTAATAAAATAAAAACTAAGTCTCGATTAATAATAATCAATAATAATTAATTATTCGATAAAATTATTTTTAAGTTCTATATAAAATATAAAAATTAATTTAATTGCAATACATATCAATCCAAATAAAAACACTTAAAGGTATAAATAGTATGACAGCCGCGATTTGAAAGGCCAGACCCGGATATGTGTCAATAGTTGCGGCGAAAACACTACTATAAAAAAGAGAGGCAAAAGTTGGTGTTAACGACTCGACAGTTGCCATTAAACTAAAAACTTTTCCGCGTTCGTCGTCATCAATGATTTTGGACAATCTCGACCTAATTGCTATCATTGAGATTGGACCAAACGCGCCCACAACGAACGACAGGTAGAGACCAGTCGGCCTTTGCCACGAACCACGAAATAGGCATTGAAAGAATAGCGACACTATCCCTATTATTGCTATTAAACAGATTATTCAATTGAATTACAATTCAGAAACTTTTCATAAGAATTGAAACTAAAAAAGAGAAAATATAATTAAAAGCTTAATCCATACCTAAGAGCATATCTCTAACTTTCAACTTCTTTACGAATACCGGTATTATAATAGCCATCGAGACTATAGTGAATATAGAGACCAATGAATTGACGTTTGAATATTTTTTTGCTGACCAACTGAACAGTTTTTCGACGTATTGCCACAAAATAATCATTCCTCCCATATATGATAACAAAACACAAAAAATTGATAGAAATAAAAGCCATATTTGAGCCCTCGCTTTGTTAGGACGCGGTTTAATACAAGTGTGGAGAATATCTCTCACATTATTTAAGTCGAAAAGTTGTTTTAAATGCTCCAAAAATTTAGTAATTCTTAGCCTATCCGCTGGTTGTTCAATAATCACATCACTATTGATAGAATCGGTAGAACTCGCTTCAAAAACTTCTCGCCTAACGATCGAAACTTCGGATAATTTGTTCTTCTTTTCATTGATGACAAATAATACCCAAAAAAGAGCGCCTAATTGTGCGCAAACACTGACTATAAATACTG